>JARQWZ010000391.1:0-250000 GCA_033150135.1 Gobio occitaniae | reverse complement strand
AAAACTTCCCCCACCATGTCTCAGCAATAATGATGGAAGAAGAACCTGACAGAAGTGACTGTCTCATGCATAATAACTAAATTATATTTTATGCTATATTTTAATAACTTTTTCACATTTGAATAACATTAATGAGTACCTTTAGTGTTTTTAGATGATGTGCAGCCTATACATATCTGTTTATATCTCAAAAAAGTGTTTTGGGGTTTCATGAATGTGCAATTCAATTAACTGTATTTGAGTTCTACTTAATTAACTGTGTTGAGTATCAAAACAGTATAGGCCTAGATAAAAGTTTACAGGAAATGTTTTGAGTTGCAAAATAATAATAATCATTAAGTAAGTTCTATTATTATGACCTTAACCTTTTCAATCACTTGCCCACACTTTGAATATCAGGTAGGCTAAGTTTAATTAATTTAAAATGTATTTATAGCTCCTCAAAAATTAAACATGTAGCGCCTCTCTAGCGTGCTTGACTATAATGAGAGGTGGCTATCCTGAGTTCTTTAAATACTTATTTAATCAAATAAGTGAGGTTTCACTAATAAACTTATCCGTGTTTTACTTGTGTGTGAATGTAACTAACTTATTACATGAAATGCTTGTTCCCTTTTAAATCACTAATTAAGCACCAATATTTACACTTTTACAGGAAATGAAATGTCCTGGAATTACTTTTATTCTAGAAACACTTTCCTATTTAAAATCACAATTTTACTCTTTTCTTAATTAACTTCAAATATCAAAAGAGTCAGTAACTGTCATGATACGTAATTTATGAGTCATCGATTGACACCCTGAAGCATAAATGTAATGTTGGGATTACGGGGCGGGGCCAAGTCAGATAAAACGATGATGGCTAAAACCTTGAACAGCTCTCGTGTCTTCTCTTTACAACACAACAAAACATGGTGTCAGAAGTAAAGTACTGAATAAAACAAAGCGAGGAAAAGAATAACGAAGATGGAAGGATTAAAGCCACCTGCAGGACTTGACTTACTGCACGGTAATTTGTCAGAAAACTGGCGGAGATTTCGGCAAAGATTTGAGCTGTATCTAGATGCAACGGGAAGCGCTAGCAAGACAGACAAGGTAAAGTCCTCACTATTTCTTCATGTAGCCGGAGATCAAGCGGTTGAAGTGTATAATCCTTCACGTTCGAAGAAGACAATGATAAACAAGATCTATCGAAAATAATGGAGAAATTTGAAGAGTACTGTAACCCAAAGAAGAACATAACCTATGAGAGATACAAGTTTTTCACGTGTGTGCAAGGTGACATGCCCATTAGCCAATACATCACAGAACTAAAGCTAAAGGTGAAATCATGCGAGTTTGGACTGTTGCAGGAATCTCTGATAAGAGATCGAGTTGTCTGTGGAATCACAACAGATGCCATGAGAGAGAGACTTTTAAGAGAAGTTGACATTAGTCTCGATAAAACTACTTGCGTCAGAAATGACAAAAGCTCAAATGAAGCAAATGCATGACGAAGATCGCAGCGCATGTGCCTCTGCATGTGAAAGCAAGCACGTCGATTCAGTGAAACACAAGCAGACACGCAAAAACGAGCAACGAAATAAATACAAACCGAATTAAAAAGACAAAGCAGGCACTTTTAATTGCAAAAGATGTGGAACAGAGCATGCATCACGCAATTGCCCCGCATATGGCAAACAGTGCAAGAACTGTGATAAAATGAATCACTTTGCTAAGATGTGTAAATCGAAAAAAGTGCACGCGGTGGATGATGACGTCACAGAACAGAGACCTAGTCTCTTTGTCGGTGCAGTGCAAACGCAGACAGGGACAGATGAATGGACAGTTGACTTGAAACTGGAGCACAAACATGTTAAATTTAAACTTGATACTGGTGCGCAAGCCAATGTAATCCCGTACAGCCTGCTGCGAAGGATTGGGAAAAAGAACATACTCAGACCCACAAATGTGAAACTCTCAACTTACACTGGAGACAAGATACCTGTGAAAGGAAAGTGTAACTGGACAGTGAAATACAAAAAGAGAACTCATGTACTGGAATTCATTGTGGTGAAATCAGACGCTAAACCAATATTAGGAACTTGTGAACAAATGGGGCTCATACAGAGAGTGATGGAATTGAGCAAAAGTGACAAGATGGATATCTTCACAGAGTATGCTGATCTGTTTGAGGGCATAGGTTGCCTGGAGGGCGAGCACACGATCCAAATAGATGAAAATGTGGTTCCGAGAGTTCATCCGCCCAGGAAAATTCCAGTGACCCTGAGAGAAAACCTGAAAACAGAATTGAACAGAATGGAAAAACTGAAAGTAATAGAAAGAATTGAAGAGACCACTCAGTTGGTCAACCCCATAGTGATTGTGGAAAAGTCTAATGGGAAATTAATATGTTTAGACCCCAGAGATCTCAACACAGCAGTAATGAGAGAACACTATCAGTTGCCAACGGTAGAAGAATTAACCAGTAGACTCTCAAAAGCCAAATACTTTACAGTGTTGGATGCAAGTTCAGGTTTTTGGCAACTCAAATTAGATGAAGCCAGCTCTCGCCTTGTACATTCAACACTCCGCTTCAGATTCCTCCGTCTCCCATTTGGGGTAAACTCGGCTCCAGAAGTGTTCCACAGGACGGTGAAACAACTTTTTGAAGGAATTGAAGGCGTTGAGACATACATTGATGATCTTTTGATCTGGGGAGAAACAAAAGCGCAGCATGATAACAGACTGAAGCAAGTGCTGGAGAGGGCAAGGATCAAGAACTTCAAGCTGAATAAGGAGAAATGCAAGATAGGCTTAGAGGAAATCAAATATCTCGGTCACATCTTCGCACGGGATGGTTTGAAACCAGATGAGACCAAAATAGAGGCAGTCAGAAAAATGCCTACTCCTGAATGCAAAAAGGATGTGGAAAGATTTCTTGGTATGGTCACTTACCTCGCAAAGTTTATTCCAAACATGTCACAGCACACTGAGCCATTGCGTATACTGACCAGAGATGACGTTGCCTAGCAATGGAAGGAGGAACATCAGCGCGCATTCAACAAATTGAAAATAATGCTCACTGAGGCCCCCTTGCTCAGATACTATGATGTCAGTCTACCAGTAACACTTTCTGTCGATGCATCTAAAAGCGGACTGGGTGCTGTTTTACTTCAAGAAGACAAGCCAGTGGCTTACGCATCGCGTGCGTTGACCGAAACAGAACAGCGTTACGCGGAAATAGAGAAGGAGATGTTGGCGATTGTGTTCGGAGCAGAACGTTTTCATCAGTATGTTTATGGAAGAGAGGTAGATGTACAATCCGACCACAAACCGCTTGAAGCAATATTGAAAAAGCCGCTGAGCAGCACTCCAGCTAGAATACAGAGACTGTTGATGAGACTACAAAAATATCAAGTGAATGTGCAGTACAAGCCAGGTAAAGAAATGTATATAGCTGATGCATTATCCAGAGCGTACTTACCTGAGACCGGCTCTCTTGATCAAGAAATAGAAGCTCAAGTGCATATGGTAATGTCAAACTTACCTGTGTCAACTGAGAAACTAGATGAATTCAAAAAGGAAAAAAAAATGATGTGATTCTGAAAAAACTCAGAGACGGTGCTAAATGGATGGCCTGAAAGGAAGAGTCAAACAGCAAAAGAAATACAAGGATATTGGAACTTCAGAGAGGAAATATCAGTGTTGAACAGAGTTTTATTCAAAGTAGAACGGCTCATAGTTCCAGCATCAATGAGAGCAGAAATGCTAAAGCGAACTCACGAAAGTCATCTAGGCATAGAAAGCTGCAGACGGCGAGCAAGAGATGTGCTTTTTTGGCCTGGAATGTCACAAAGCATAACAGAGATGGTAAACAGCTGTGATGTGTGCAGCACTTACCAGAAACGCCAAACCAAAGAGCCATTACATCCACACAGTGTTCCTGAAAGACCCTGGCAGAAAATAGGAGCTGATTTGTTTACCTTTGACCAACAGGAGTATCTACTCTTAGTGGATTATCACTCCAAATTCATCGAAGTAGAGTGGTTGAGATCAGATACAAGAAGTACAACAGTCATTACCCATCTGAAGTCACAATTCGCCAGACATGGTATTCCTGAAACAGTAATTTCAGACAATGGGCCACAGTTTAGCTCACGTGAATTTCAAGCTTTTGCGAAGGAATGGGAATTCATGCACAAAACCTCAAGTCCCCTTCACGCACAGTCGAATGGAATGGCGGAAAGAGGAGTTCAGACTGTTAAACATATGCTAAAGAAGGCAAAGGCTGATGGAAAAGATCCTTACCTTTGTCTGTTGAACCTGAGAAGCACACCCATGGAGGATATTGGAGCATCTCCAGCCCAACTGTTGATGGGTCGAAGATTAAAAAGAAGACTTCCGATGAAATCAGAGTTACTGAAGCCTAGCTTGGTAACTAACCCAGTCCAGCAGGTGTTAAAAAACAGGCAAAAGAAGCAGAAGGAATATTACGACCAAAGATCCAAACCTCCTCAGAAACTTCAGGTTGGTGACAATGTAAGAATATGGCAAGATGGCACATGGAATCCAGCTGAAGTTACTGGACTTTCTGAGCAGCCAAGATCTTATGTTGTTCAGACACCTGAGGGACAGGTGTACAGAAGGAACAGAAAGTTTTTAATGAAATCAAAAGAACAAAGAGACACACCAAGGAAGGACACAGACAATCAAAATGTGACTCAACAAAATGGGTGTGACAACAAAGAGGAAGAACATGAAATGGACACTCAAACAGGGAAAAGAGATGTCAGCCCCACCGAACTCTTAATTCTACCTGTGAAGACAGCGAGTGGACGAGTTGTCTCAAAACCAAGAAGGCTTATTGAGGAGTAGTTCTATGATTTTTTCCTTAAGTTTATACAGTCACAGTTCAAGGACAGTGTTCGGTTAAATGAAAGCCTGACAGATGTTTAAAAAAAAAAAAAAAAAAAAATGCTGTTTAGTTATGATGTGCAGTTATACACATTCGTTTTGTAATGGGGGGTTATATACAAGGTGACTGAAGTTTTTTTTGTTTGTCTGCAGAATGAAAAACCTTAAAAAAAAGAAAGAAAAAGGGAGATGTCATGATACGTAATTAATGAGTCACCTATTGACACCAAGCCTGTAGTGCTCCGGTCAGAAATTGAAGCTTCCGCGCCTCGATCGCCCCCCGGTGGCCGGTCCCAGTACAGCTCCTAAACCCCACCCCTCCATGTATTTGAATGGACGCGAGACACACTAAACAATTCAATTACACTTCAAATAATTGTTTCCTAAAGATGGTTTCTGTCATTTTAGGCAGTTTTTATTACGATAATTTCATTTCAAGTGTTCGTTTTTTAAATAAGTTTAGTTTTAGTGAGTTATTTGATGCTATAAAAACGGGGGGTGTGACGTCATGATTGACAGCTGAGATTGACGGCTTCTCTGAGTGAAGTTGTCACTGAGGCACTAACGGACTTTTTTCGGGATTTTTGGGAGGAGATTGGAGCTTTAGCTTTAATTTCTACATTTCCATAACTGTTTCTTTCACACCAACACAATGAATTATTCTGCATCTGTGAGAGTGTGGGCGGGCTTTTGATAATCGCGCCTCTACTTCCTGTTCTCTACTGCGCAACTCCGGTCCCGAGATCGCTACTGCGCAGACTCGGTCCCAAGATGTCAGCGCCATGAGCGGGCCTATGAAATCTTCAACTATGGTCAGCGGAAGTCAATGAAGTCGCGTCGTCCATATTTTTTTACGGTCTATGATTGACACCCTGAAGCATAAATGTAATGTTGGGGTTACGGGGCGGGGCCAAGTCAGATAAAACGATGATGGCTAAAACCTTGAACAGCTCTCGTGTCTTCTCTTTACAACACAACAAAACAGTAACCACAACTGTTTTATAAAAAAGTATACCAGATTTAAAAGGTCAGAAATTAAATATATCTGGTTAAACTCACTTTTCAAATCACAAATGCATTCCAATTCACATATCAAACACATGGGCCCAAGAAAATAAAATAGCCTGCAAAAACCCCTAGCTTAATAGAGACAGAGCGACACGCGTCATAATCTGAAGACCAAGCCCACCGGGCAATCGAACGCTCTCCATTGACTTTGCATTGCGTGAAGCGGCATCCTTGTCATTTCGGACTTATAACAAAAAACAGAACAATGTCTAAAAGCGGATATGTGACAAAGTGTACAGCAAACAAGCTAAGCAAAACCCACAACCAAAAACCCAGACGTTTTTGTAAGCTATTGACCCAAAAAACGAGCGTTTAAGGACAAAAAAGTGGACACAGGCAATTGAGACACGTTATATTACACTGAGAAGTACACCCACTAGGGGAACGTAATCCGCGACAGGAAATATCATATATAAAACTGACATTTGGATATTTGACTTAACAGTGACAACATATTTACTGCACACATAGGTATACTGAGGCATACTGAGTGTCAGGATCCCAAAATTTACCCATTCTTCCTGCTGAAGCGTCACGTTTTACTGCCTTTTTCCACTTTTGTCTCCTTAAACGCTCGTTTTCTTGGGTCGACAGCTTATAAAAACGTATTTCTGTGTTTTTTAGCTTGTTTGCTGTACACTTTGTCACATATCAGCTTTTAGAAATTTTTCTGGGTTTTTTTATATGTCCGAAATGACAAGGATGCAGCCTCACGCAATGCAAAGTCAATGGAGAGCGTTGGACTGTGCACGCGCACTCGGCAGAGAGCGAGAGACCTTGCGTGTGTGTGCTGGTGTGCACCTAATGAAGCGCATGTAAGACAGAGAGCGTCCTGATTGGCCTGTTTCGGTAAGTCAACCAATCAATTGTCAGTGTGGGCGGGCTTTTATCTCTTCTCCCGAACCGAATTAATCAGTTCAGTGTATCTAGAAACTGGAGCGCCATCGCAGAGGGAGAGTTCCCCAAAAAACGAAAGTATAAAGTATAAACATAATGACAATCTTGCACGCTGTACAGTTTGTTACTGACATGTTATGGTTGAGTTAAGCAAGTTTCATTTCATGTGCATATTTTTCAGGTCGGCTAGTTGCCAAGGCTACATGAAAACGGGGGTGGGGGGGTGGGGGGGTTGGGGTTGGAGAGATACCTCCCTGAAATGACTTTTTTCCTTTTTTCAGGTTGGGATGTCTGTAGAAGAGTCCTTATTGAACACTTTCACTCATCTCGTTCGTGCGTGCATTGCATTCACCGCAACCGTGTTTTTTTTTTTTCGCGCAAAACCCCGGCATTCGTCTCCCATACTGTGTACCTTGACCTCCGCTGTGATTGGCTCATACACAAACTTTCAGAAATAAAATAAACTCACAAAACATTTGTGTAACTCTTTCTTCCTATTATTACAGGCATATTTAAAGCATTTTAACATACATTATTACCCAAGAAAAATTAATATTAACATTTTAAATGCTGTATTCAGTAAACCATGAACATTACCCAATAGGTTTTTCTCTCATAGAGCAAAATCATAACTTTATTGCTGGTCAAGGAATCTTAACTTTTTTTTTTTTAACCTTAAATTGTATTTATTAAACTATGAAATTATTTATCCAAACGTGTATATCTTATACTAATGAATATATTTCAACAGGGTTACACAAGAAAAGCTAAAAAAGTTAAAATGTCAAATAGGAACATTTTCATGTCTTGTGACTCCGCCCCATCAGTCATCAAGTGCAGTTTGTAGGCACACGGAAAGATGCAGCCAAGAGCAGTTATCTTTGTTTATAGATGCTCAGAATTACTATGGTAATTGCATGTTTTATACATTTTATACAGGTAAGTTAATCGCCGTTCTTATATGTGCTGATACACACACAGAGACGGTGCATGCAAGCCCCGAGGCCGGATCACTTTCACTTGTGTCCTCATGAAGTTTGTCAATTAAATGCGTTTAAAGGCTTGCCAGTTTAAACATTAAAGCGATTGTGCAGTATTCAAGAACAACAATATGGAAAACTTCTCCGTTCAGTGCTCATGGGCTTTTCTCTGTAACACAGAGAGCCGAGCAGTGTTGTGTCTCTGAATAAAATAATCGTTCATTAATCGTCTAAACAGTTTTTATTTTTGGTCAAATCATTACAGCCCTAATGTCAAATAAATTCAGAAACATTAACTGCATGACAAGTAAATAATTTCAATTCATGCGTCACTTTTAAATCCGCAGCGTAAAGTGGATTTTAACCCCTAGGAGTCTGAGCTGTTTTGGGGCCCTTTAGAAGTTTTGACATGCTCTGACATTTGTGTTTTTTTCAGTTGCTTATAAACACATTAATGGCAAAAGTGTAATTACACTGTATTCAGCACAAACTGGGCTTCCATAATATGTGAGCAACATGTATGTATATGCTTGTATTTCTGAGAGAAAAATGTTTATGCATGGTTTTTGAGAAAAATATTTTTTTTTTAAATTAAGGCCTCAAAACACACAATAGATATGTGTCCACAAGACTTATGACTAATGGGTGTTGCTGCCTAGAGTTTTTGCTTCAAACTGATGTGAGAATCATTGAGCCGACTCGTTCACATAAAACAATACACTGATTTAAAATTTGTAAGCCAGTTTTTCTTCACAAAGCCAGTATGCAAGGAGGCGTGATATATAATGAATAATGATGGATATCACCTGAAAGGACAAAATAACTTAATATCCCGCATAATGAGCTGCACAATGAGCTGCATAAAGACTGAGCTTAAAAGGATAGTTCACCCAAAAATGACAATTCTGTCATCATTTACTCACCCTCAAGTTGTTCCAAACCTGTATGAGTTTCTTTGTTCTGCTGAACGCAAAAGAAGATATTTTGAAGAATGTATGTAACAAAGCAGATAGAGCAACCATTGACTACCATAGTATTTTTCCCTACTATGGTAGTCAATGGTTGCTCTATCTTCTTGGTTACAAACATTCTTCAAAACATCTTCTTTTGTGTTTGAGGGTGAGGGTGAGTAAATGATTACAGAATGTTCATTTTTGGGTGAACTATCCCTTTAATTCAGGTGTGTGACAGAGAGCAACAGGAAAAAGGACATACATTATATATTATACTTATCTAGTAAATGCATCTTGATTTAAGAATGTTTAAATATTTAGACTAGAAACAAGACAAAAATTACAAAGAGCATTTTTTCTACATTTTTTGTTTTTGAAAGTAGTCTCATGCTAAAAAATTAAATAATTAATAATTAAAATTAAGATACAATTTATACAATACGAAATTCACTGTAAAGAAAGCAATTCACTTTTTACAAAACAAAACTCCAGAATCATTTATTTAGAATGTAGTCAACAAAGGCCTATTATATTTTAAATGATCAAAAGATTTGACTACACTGAAAAAATGCTCTTTTTATTTAGTTGAAAATTGTACATATCTAGTAAATGCATCTTGATTTAAGAATGTTTAAATATTTAGACTAGAAACAAGACAAAAATGACTAAGAAGATAATTTTTTTATAAATTTTTGTACTTTTTTTTTAAAGTAGTCTCATGCTAAAGAAATAAATAATAAATAATTAAAATTAAGATTCTGGACTGGGAATAAAGCTCTATGAACTTGACGTGCGATGCCGCGCTGACTGACATGCATGCGCATGAATCACCATCACACGCACAGTCTCACGCACAGAGAAATAGGATATTGCAAGTTACTGCATTATACATTTTTAACAAGCAGAATAATAAAGCATCATGATACACACTTTTAGCTATTTTTTTAAAACTATTATAAGTTAGTATTTTGAAGGACAAAAACATGAACTTTAACTATTGGCTTTACATCATCAACTCAGCTGTCGTCTTTACTTTTGCCTCCTGGTGATGCATGAGGCCCTGTGCGGTCGCACACTTGGCACAGTCCTTGCGTAAGGCAAGGCAAGGCAAGGCAAGGCAAGGCAAGTTTATTTGTATAGCACATTTCATACACAGTGGCAATTCAAAGTGCTTTACACAGAAATGAAATACAAATATTACAGTTATAATAGGAATTAAAAGAAATAAAAAATAAAGAAAATATTGAAAGATAAAAATAAAGAGTATAATTAAAAATATAAATAAAAACAGGGTTAAATTTAAGCATATAAATTAAAATGCAAGCAGTTCGGACAAAGCACGTACAGTGTCATTGCTCATTCAGTAAATGCACAGCTAAACAGATGTGTTTTGAGTCTGGATTTGAAAGTGGCTACTGTTGGAGCACATCTGATCTGTTCAGGAAGCTGGTTCCAGCTACGGCTGGCATAATAGCTAAAAGCAGATTCTCCTTGCTTTGAGTGAACCCTTGGTATTTCTAATTGACTTGATCCTGATGATCTGAGTGATCTGTTGGGTTTGTATTTAATCAGCATATCTGCAATGTATTGAGGTCCTAGGTCATTGAGTGATTTATATACAAGTAATAGCACTTTAAAATCGATCCTAAATGTAACTGGAAGCCAGTGTAAAGATCTGAGGACTGGTGTGATATGGTCATATTTTCTGGTTCTGGTCAGGATCCTGGCAGCAGCGTTCTGTATGAGCTGCAGCTGTCTCATGGTCTTTTTGGGAAGGCCGGTGAGGAGACCATTACAATAGTCCACCCTACTGGTAATAAAAGCATGAACGAGTTTCTCTAAGTCTTGCCTGGAAACAAAGCATCTAATTCTTGATATATTTTTGAGATGATAGTAAGCTGATTTAGTTATTGCTTTGACATGACTATTGAAACTCAGGTCTGACTCCAAAATCACACCAAGATTCCTGACTTGATTTTTTGATTTCAGGCCTTTAGCCTCAAGATATGCATTCACCTTGAGAATTTCATCTTTGTTTCCAAATGTAGTAATTTCAGTTTTGTCTTTGTTTAACTGAAGAAAGTTTTGGCACATCCAACTGTTAACTTCATCAATGCATTTACATAGAGAGTCAATGGGGCTGTAGTCATTAGGTGACAGGGCTAAGTAGATCTGGGTGTCGTCAGCATAGCTGTGGTAAGCCATTTTGTTATTTTTCATTATTTGGCTCAGTGGCAGCATGTATAGGTTGAATAGGAGTGGTGCAAGAATTGACCCTTGTGGGACTCCGCATGTCATGGATGTCCACTCAGACTTATGGTCACCTATACTCACATAATAACATCTCTCTTCTAAGTATGACCTGAACCATTTGAGGACCATTCCAGAAAGCCCAACCCAATTTTCTAGCCTGTCAAGAAGTATTTTGTGTCAACAGTGTCGAATGCAGCACTGAGGTCCAGTAGTACCAAAATTGATGTTTTGCCTGTATCTGTATTGAGGCGAATATCATTTATTATCTTAATGAGGGCCGTCTCTGTGCTGTGATGTGGTCGGAAACCAGATTGAAAATTGTCAAAGTATCCGTTTGAGCTTAAGAATTTGTTCAGCTGACTGAAAACAACTTTTTCAATGATCTTGCCTATGAATGTGAGATTTGAGATTGGTCTGTAGTTGCTAAGTATGGAGTTATCCAGATTTCTCTTTTTAAGGAGAGGCTTTACTACTGCGGTTTTTAGGGAGTTTGGAAAAGTCTCAGAAAGAAGTGAGGCGTTTACCACTTCTAGGAGATCTGCTTCTAAACAGTTAAACACACTTTTGAAAAAAGAAGTGGGGAGTGTGTCAAGGGCGCAGGTTGATGTTTTAAGGTGTTGTACTGTTTCTTCTAAAATTTTACCATCAATTGCTTCGAAATCAGTCATAATAACTTTCTGAGGTTGTGGTCTGATCTGATTCACCCCAGAGAAACTCAAGGATGTGCTGATCGCATTTCTGATATTATTGATTTTCTCTGAGAAGAAGAAAGCAAACTCACGACATTTGCTGTCTGAGAGCATTTCACTGGGAATGTGACTCGGGGGGTTTGTTAGTCTCTCTACAGTAGCAAAAAGAGTGCGTGTGTTGTTTATGTTTCTGTTTATAATATTTGAAAAGAAGGTCTGTCTAGCTTTGCCTAGTTCCACATTGAAAGCACGAAGACTGTCTTTATAGATCTTATAATGGACTACAAGTTTTGTCTTTCGCCACATGCGTTCAGATTTCCTGCATTGTCTTTTCATTAATTGCACTGCTGTTGAGTTTCTCCAGGGTGCTTTTTGTTTGCCACTCTTTTTCCTGGCTTTTACAGGAGCAATATCATCAATTACACCCTTAACTTTTGAGTTAAAAGAGTCAAGGAGAAAATCAACAGAGTCTGCAGATATGCTTGGTGTTAGAGATATAGCCTTCATAAACAGCACACTAGTGTTCTCATTTAAGCATCTCTTTTTGATAGAGACAGATCTAGTTTCAATGGCAGGAGAGATTGATATATCAAAGAAAATACAGAAATGATCAGACAGTGCTACATCCTTAATAACTATTGATGAAATATTTAGACCCTTACTGATTTTTTCCAATTCCTGATCTCATACAGAGCAGACGTGCCTTCTATCTGCTCCCCCGCTCTGCTTTGGCGCTGATCTTTTTGTCTTTTTTTCTTGACTCCCTGCTTGCTGGACTCCTGAAAATACTGAAATGGAATTAATTAACTGGTCTCTCAGCGCGATTGACAAGATTTTCTCACTGAGGAAAGGTACTCCGGGAGAACCCACCTGCCCGGACGGGACCTTCCCCGCGGGCTACACGCGGGACGCCTGGAACAACTGGCAAGTCCTGTGCCTGGAAGTCCTGTCCGTGGAGGATATTGAGGATTTATTCATAATTGGCATTATGATAGTGGGGTTCCTATTTCTCGGCCTTGGGATTGCCCTGACCTATCGTAAAATTGGTAAGACAGCTGCCAGTAAATTCACCCAGCCGCTGTCTGTGGAAATTAAAGAGTGCTTCGTGGATGTGTGTGACCGACTGAAGGTATTAGATCAAAGAATGACATTGATTGAGGAGCTGTATCGTAACATCTCAGCCCGGACTGCGGAGACGCAGGGAAGAGTGGGCTCCATCGGGGGTCAGGCTAGTGAACTGCTACGCAGTATGTCTGGTCTGACCGTGAAATTGGATGAAATGTCCAGGTCCATTCATGAACCGGACGCTCGCCACTGACGCTGAGGATCAGAACGGATTGATTGATTATGGTTTAAAATTACCGAAGATCAGCTAAATGGATTAAGATATTTTCCCTAATCCAGACGTCCAGCTTGTCCCTATCTCTCGGTTGGGAGGTCAGCTTGACAGCTGGGTCCTGCTATCTTGCTTTCGTTCCCTGTGCACGGCCATATCTCCTTTCAAGGACAAGCCACAGAACTGAACTTTGAAAACATCTTAAGTTATGGCTAACATTCTCACACAACAAAGGAAGCTTCAAGACTCTTACTCGCATCACACACACCTCACCCCATCCCTGCCCCCATCCAACCGTCTGCCTCCCCTTTCCTCCTTCCTATCTCCCTTACTATTCCCAACAAAAAATCCCATCACGTGACCACATGTACTGTGTGTACTATGTATGTAATGTTTGCATGTATGCTTAGCAATCTGCATTTCTTTATTTCCGGGGAGCGTGTGGCGGCGCTTTAAATAGCTGCGGCTCGGAGGCTTGCTCCAAACTTCATTTCGTTGCATTGTACTTGTACATGTGTAATGACAATAAACTTGAATCTCATCTCTCATCTCATAAGTAAATCTAGAGTGTGTCCACGATCATGTGTGGGTCCGTGAACATGTTGTGTCAAATCAAAAGTGTTAAGAACAGTCATGAGATCTTTTGTTGTACTGGATTCAGCATTGTCAATGTGAATGTTAAAATCCCCAGCAATAGCAAAACAGTCATACTCAGATGAGATTGCTGATAACAGCTCTGTAAAGTCATCAATAAAGGCCGGAGAATATTTCGGAGGCCTATAAATAATGATAAGCAGGATGCGTGGTGCACCTTTTAGCACAATGCCCAGATATTCTAGAGACAAATAGTCACCAAATGATACTTGCTTACATTGATAGACATCTTTAAATAGAGCTGCGACCCCTCCACCCCTTCTGACTGGTCTGCAGACACTCATAAAAGTAAAGTTAGGAGGGGCTGTTTCATTGAGGACTGTTGCACTGCAGCTGTCTTCTAGCCACGTTTCATTTAGAAGCAAAAAATCTAGGTTGTTTGTGGATATTAAGTCGTTGACTAGAAATGATTTGTTTTTAAGTGAACGGATGTTTAAGAGTGCTAACTTAACAGTATTAATTTTAATTTTTTCCCCCATAGTAATCTTAGTTTGACAATTAACAGGCAGCAGATTAGATGGGTTTGCCATACGGCCTGAGAAAGCCTTGGACTTTCTATCACGTAACAGAACAGAAATAGAGAAAGATAAAGGCACACTGGGCTCACGCTTGTTTTGTAAACATTTGATAAGATTGCTGTTGACTTTGCGTGGACCCAGAACACGTCACTGAGAGCTGGTATCAGTTGTTTTTGGTGCAGATGGAGGAGGGTGTGTGCCCTGGCGTTGTGACCGAATAAATCTCACAGGAGGAGGGGCAGAGTGAGCTGGGCCCACAGTCTTTGGTGGTTGTGGGCCTTGACGCTTTTTGGTTGATATCTGGGGGCTCGCAGCGATCGAGTATGATTGTCTGTTTCCAGTATAAACAAAATCCATTTTCTCTGTGAAGCTCAGAGGCGGGGATGCTGTAGAGCGGAATACCATGTCTGGTGAGGGGGGCTGTTTCTCTGGTGTTACCGGAAACTTCAATATGTTATCGTCCGGTTCAAGGCGTGATATAGACATTTCTTCCAGCCTATTGCTTATATCACATATAAGTTTTAAAAGTTCACCAGTCTCACCCCTGATGGTCCCCATTTTTACCAGTGCCTCCACAGACTCCACAGTATGGGCTGAGATGTTACTGTTTAGTGCCTCGATCTGTGTCACTTGGAGCAGTTCTAATCCGTCACAGTGTGTCTGTGGTGAGCTCTGAGGGCGGGGTTCTGCTGGGAGTGTGTCCATGAGAAGTGGTTGTTGTGGCTGCGTGGTGTTATCATTGTCCTGTGTCAACCGCATGTCCATTCAGATGCTGAAATGAAATCCTGTGATCGTCCATACTCTGTACTGGTGTGTGTGTGCCATCCAGGTTGAGTGGGTTAGCACACACAGCTGAAGGATGATGAAGGGAAAAATAAATATTGTCCTTTAGCACTCTTGCACCGAGTTTGTTTGGGTGGAGGCCATTTGATGTAAACAGTTGTCTCTGACTCCAGAAGAGATTAAAATTGTCGATAAAGTTCACTCCCTTCATGTTGCAGGTTTTTTGCAGCCATGTATTAAGCCCAAGTAGCCGTGAGAACCTATTTGTTCCTCTTGCTGGAAGTGGTCCACTGATGAACGGCTGAACTTTCAGTTTTCTAAGTGTTTCAAAAAGTTCATTAAAATCCCTCTTTAGAAGTTCTGACTCCTCTCTCTGAATATCGTTCTTTCCCACATGAATGATGAGTCGATTTGCAGTCTTGTGTTTCATGAGAATGTTCTTAAGTTCCCTGTTTACATCAGAAACTGTTGCTTGTGGAAGGCAGCATGTAGTTGTATCCCTGCTGCTAATGTTTCTGATTGTTGAGTCGCCCACTATCAGAGTCCTGGGCTCGGCTGCGCTCTGAGCTGAGGGCCGCTGTCTGCTCGACCTTGAGTGCCTGTTAGCATTAGTGTTAGCTGCGGGCTGATTCAATCTGTGTTCGGTCACATTTATCACGTTTGGGGAATACTCACCCACATTCATTAGCACTTCAAATCTGTTTTCAAGATGTATATTTGGTGGTAGAAAACTAGTGTTTGCAATCCTTGTGTCTGGGGTAGAGCATGCTACTGCGGCAATATGTGATGCTCGTGACAATCTGATGTCTCGAGTGCCTTTTGGTCTTGCTCCCTGTTTGTTCCATTGATTCGTGTGTTGATCAGTTACTTGTTTCTCTACCTGTTGAGTAGCACTACATTTATGGGACTCTCCGGCAGTGTGCAGACGGCGATCATGATGAAGCTCTGCTGTGTGATTCGTCAGGTTGGATGGTTCCGCAAATAACTTTGTTTCAAGAACTGCAATCCTTTGTAAAAGTCTGTGGCAGTTTGTGCAGCAAGTAGATTCTAGAAGAGGCATTTTCTTATCCTTTTGAATGTAGGCAGCTGTGTTTTCCCTTCTCCGGAATGTAAGCTGAAGGCAGTGGGAGGCTGGTCGGTTGAAATATTCCGCTTTTTGTTTAGGAATTCAGTCACCAAAGTTTCTAATTTTATCATTGGAGTCAAGCTTTGTCGTTTGAGCAATGTGCTGATTTGCTGAAGTTGTAAAATATAGAAGCGATAGAGCAAAGCGCGGAGCAGTAAGCAAGAGCGTCCGAACAGTAGCGAAGCAGGAAGTGGAAAAAAAAAAACCGTACTGCTTGCAAACAGGTACTGCTTGCATGTATGACATTTTATATTGAGGTAACGTTACAGCGCTTCACTAGATGTTTGCATGAGTTTTTACAGTCTATAGAGTTGATGTGTGGGGGTCGACTCTGGATTGTCAGTATTTTAATCTGAAAGAGCGCGAGCTCCGTGGGCGTTTTCGCATTACCAGATAATGAAGTGGCTCGCGGGTGACTGACATCAATCTCTTTTCGAACAGATTACATAAACACAGAATACACTCTAAAAAATTATTCAGTGGCTTAGTAAATATCCCAGTAATAATTAACTTTATTAACTTAATACAATTTCTAAATATAATTTATTTGATGTTTTGAGTTGAACATACCAAAATAATTGACTAAAAATCCAACAGTTAATTTTGTCTCAAATTTACAGTTATATTTAAGTTTTTTCACTAAAAGAATTTAGTGTTCGAATAACCAATTATTTATTTCAAATATACTTAATATATTTGTGAAATTTCTATCAAAATATTTGAGAAAGGAGAATTAAATCGATCTGTTTCAAGAACCACAAATATTACTTAATTCAAATCAAGATTATTAATATTTAACACGCACTGAAGAAATGGAGTAACTTTCCTTGATTATAACACTGCACCCCTCCCCCGCCCCTTGACATGACGACGGCTCGATGGTTGATTGAGGTGTTTGTTTGAATTCTCTTCAGGAGTTCCTTCTTCTCAGCGTTGCAGAATTGGAACATTTCCTCTGTGAAATTCAGGTTTGTGTGTTTTATTTTATCTATAAAATCATTAATGAGCTTAAAAATGTTTTATTTAATGCAAAACAACACACAGGGACGCAATGTGAGTAAACGAGTGGTGCATCTGCCTTTGAAGCCCCTGGTGCTAACGTTACAGCCTAGCTCAAAACACACGACTTTATTCCTTAAGATAATGAATATAATTAATTTGGATGATAAAATGTTCTTAAAACTGTGCACTGTTTGTTTATTGCCAGGATATGGAGTCAGGCGCATTGCAGCATCTTTGAGCTACGAGTGAAACGCTGGACGGCGGTCTGAAGTTCAAAGTCCACCCGCAGAGCACGAGTCCATCTCAGGCTCGAGAAACAGCGCTGATACAGTGGAAATTGGATAACAGACAGGTTGATTACACTTGAATTACTTTTAAATGTTTCATTTTTACTTCTAAAATGTTTGTTACATGAGTTTAAATGTTGTAAATATGTAAAATATTGTATACATGTCAGAACTGTAATATATGCTGTATTGCTTTACTCATCGACAATAAAGGCCATTGTCATGTATAAGTGTGGTTGTGTGGAGTATTTTACAAAGGTTTAGAGGAAATTCAAGTTATACTATAAGAGTTAATATTACTCATAAATAAAAACAGTTAATTTTACTCTTAAATATTGGTTTTTAAATGTTTTTCCTCCAATTTTTTCTACTCAATTTTATTTGTAAATGTACCAAATGTAGTTACACAGATCAACTTAATTTTTTTACTTGCATTTGCTCAGCTCATATGGTGTATATAATTGATTTCACTGCTTTAAAATTTACTCAATTTTATTAGTGTAAAAATATTTCACCAAAAAAATTGGGTAAATCATAGTAAACGTTTTTAGAGTGTATATTTGTTTTTGATTTGGTTTACATTGTTTAAAACCTGACATTTCAACGTTTCTTTAGACATAATGTATGTCTCATGTTTGTGAGACAAGTATTCACTAAGCTAGAGGTCCTTTTCTGAAGACTGTCTGAATGAACGTCTTTGAGAGAGAGGCTGCAGATCGCGCATCATGTTTGTTGCCTTTATTTTGCAAAAAGCAAAACATTTTGTTTTTATTGTGACTGTACACACACAAAAAAAGAAACTTAACAGATTATAATGATGTATAACACTTGCCTGAATGATTAAAAGACAACATAGTTATTTTATTTGAGTCTCTTTGGGACTGATAAGAAAAAAAGCAAGCCGATCATTTCATTGCGTTTTACATCAAGAGCAGTTGTGCTACAGGCTACATTGAGAGTTGAAGTAGCAGAGAAATGTTACAGTTTTTATTCCATCTGCACGCACTTAAACACAAGCAGTTCTGCACCTTCTTCCACCAACAAACTGAACTGTCTGTGTTTTAGTGCGTGCACAAGAACAAAACTAATATTATGCTGGTTTATGCATCATGTCAGGTAAAAGGGAAGAAAAACATTGCAGATGATATTTATTGTTGTTTCTGCTTGCTTTATTTCTTCAACAGCTCCAAGTTAAACACCCTTTTGTGTTCTATACAGGCCATTTCGTGTTTATTTTCACACACAGATTACTGCGACTATATTGAGACTTTTCTCTGCGATTCACAGTATTTAAATCCATATAATTTGTCCTGTCATTGATGGAAAAATCTGTTTGCTTATAGCAGTACTTGAAACCGTATGAAAGAACACAAAGCACCCCCAGTTTTACATTGTCCATATCTGTGTGGTGGCGCAACTGGTAAAGCGAGTGCACTTGTCTGGCAGCGACCCCGGTTCGATTCTTGTCTGTACTGGTTCCTACATTCAATGTACATATGTATCTGTTCCCATTGCCTCACTGATGTTCACCGGATAAGAGAGTTAATGGTATACTGGGGGGTATCTATAAAATGTCAGCAAAAGGCAAATTCTTGAACTGTGCTGTTATTCATAAAGATTATTTATTGGAGCCTATTTGAAGCACACTATGATGCCATTAGCACACTTCAAGTTTACATGGAATGTCCTTGCAATGTGTTTTAAAATCACTAAAAGTTTGTTATCAATATAATATCAATGTATGTTCAACACTCTTACAGTGTAACTTAATTGCAATTGTAATGTCACCAAAATACATTTGAAGTTTATGCTGCGTGTATTCTGCATTTCAAAACTTAAATACAAGAGGGATAGTTCCACTAGCACAAACAAGTATATTTAATACAACTTTAGCACTGCTTTTGTACAACTAAAATGCATTTAGTACAAAACCAGTTGTTCCAATTTAACAGACTTTAAGTATACCAATTTGTAGTGTGTCACAAATACATTTAGTTATACTAAAGTACATACAAATAAATTGTGCTTAAGTATACTATTTTTTCACTAGGGTCTCAGTCCTGCAGTATCATGTTACCGAGTAGCAGCTTATGTGTTCAAGCATTTACAGCTCAATCAGCTGAACTCACAGCAGCAGAAAGAGACTGAACACTTCAAATATACTTTACATTGTGATTCATGTGTGAGAGTCAAATATTATCTTACCATAGTTTCTCCAGTTTACAGTGAGGATCCTCCAGTACAGCAGAGAGCAGCGTGACTGAATCTCCTAGTTTATTCAATGACAGATTCAGTCCTCTCAGGTGTGAGGGATTTGATCTCAGAGCTGAAGCCAGAGCAGCACAATCTTCCTCTATGACACCACACATATACAACCTGTAGAGAACAATGATATTCTCTTCAATCACTCAGTTCAGATCAGATCATTTTATCAATGAAAGTGTGTATTTCAGTGTGGCTCTCAGTCCTGCAGTATCATGTTACTGTAGCAGAAATTTTCTTTACATTGTGTTTCATATGTGAGTCATATAATCTTACTGCAGTTTCTCCAGTTTACAGCCAGGAGTCTGTAATAGATCAGACAGCACCCCCAAATCTCCTAGGATATTCTTAGACAATTTAAGTTGCCTCAGGTGTGAGGGGTTTGATCTCAGAGCTGAAGCCAGAGCAGCACAACCTTCATCTGTGATACCACAATAAGTCAACCTGTAGAGAACAATGACACTATTCACTCTCTCTGTTCAGTTCAGATCAGTTTAGGAGTGAATCCATTATTAAAGAGAAAGTACAAATTTAAAGCAAAAATCAATTTGTTTGATGGATCACTGGACTATGATCTAAAACATCAGAGCATAAAACATTATCATAAAACATCTAAAGTCTCATTCATTCATTCATTCATTCATTCAGGAAAAAATAATATTGCTTAATTGCACAATGTCTACATTTAAAAAAAAAGACTCATACTAAATCTATTTTAAATAGCACTGGCTCATGTGTATGATTAGTAATCCAGTTGAAATGTATTTTATGATGTGGTTTTTACAGCAAAGTCCGTTTTGAATCTTCACTCAAATTTCAAAAAAGCAACTGACATTTAAAAGAATCTCCCTCTTTCTCTCTTCTTAAAGATAAGTAAAACAAAACTGTATAAAAACGTTTACTGTCATAATATATGTGGAATACTGTAATTGTGGAATTTGTTCAATTTAATTTTAGATGGAATCGCATGTCATTGGATGTCACAGGACAATTTCAAATGAATGAGATTTAATTTGCAGCTATCTTAAGGCCTTTTCATGCTTTATTATGTATTTCTATAATATGTGTAACCTTCAAACCTTATGCTTGCAGTTTAACACATAAGTGTTAAATTGTGTCTTATAGAAATTGTATAATATATATTATCATGAAAAAGACAAAAAAAAGTTCTCTTCACTTTCAATGGACAGCAATATATTTACCCCCGATTTCACAGACAAGGCTTAAATGGATAGTTCTTTAATATTGGTATTTTTTACTATAACTCAGACTGTATTCGTTTGGAAGAAGAATGTCATATACACCTAAGATGGCTTGAGGGCGAGTAAATCATTGCGTAATTTTCATTTTTGGGTGAACTATCCCTTTAAGCCTAGTCCCAGACTAAAATGCATGTTTGAGCTGTTTTAACTGAAAACATGAAAGTTAAAGATACAATATGTAACTTTTGGCCCTTTAACAGTTGAAAACAAAACTGCATACATTTTGCAGAATAACATTGTTTTGATTGTACTTCAGCTTTGCGTGACTGTGTGGATGAATATGTTTATCCTACTACTCATAAAACATTCACTACTAGGCTTAAAGTGTAGCATTGCAGATTTTCAACTCTCTTTGTATTGTTATAATGTCGGTAGTATGTAAAAAAAAAAAAAAAAAAAAAAGAACAATGTCAACTCATTCTCCATGTTACCTGGAGAATGTGTTTATTTGTCAGCAAAAGTTTGGATTGCTCCAAGGCTTTCGTAAAAACTACATATTATACATTCACATTTTTTTTTTCTCTCTGTCCATGGACAGTCACTGTGATTTTGCCAAGACGTTCCAGGATCAACATATTTTGTTGATCCTTAAACAACATTCCTGGCCGAAAAATTTATCATAACCTTATCCCTACCCCTAAACCTAACCCGGTTAGGACCATGCGGTTCATGCATGTACTCCCCACCTGCATCAAGTTTAGTGAATTTCATGTACCTTACATCGTTTTTAGATGCAGTGAGGAATAATCCTGGAATAATTTACCTCAGAAGAATAGCTGGTTTCATTTAAAGGGCAACAGATCCAGCCGAGGATTGTGACGGGTAGGAAACAATATCTGAGTATTAAGCCGCAAAAAACCATTTAAAGATGAATCCTGCATATTCTGCGTGTCTCTGTGTGAATGGAGCTGACTTGCGGTTAGTTTACTACACATACTTGCAGTAGTAAACACCATATTGGCTTTTCACAAACTATATTGTTATATTGAGATGAGTGAAATCGACTAAAATATGTAATAAATACTGAAAAAAAAAAAAAACATAAAATATCATAGACGTGAGATTGTTTAGACAAGATATCTCTGGCCTGTTTGGATAGATTATGAAGTGTTTAATGTAAAATAGTGTCACATCAGTAAAGCTTTTTTTCACAAATTTCTGCTCAGATGCTATACAGTACCAGTCAAAAGTTTGGACATATTGCTATTTGAATTAATGTTTTTGAAGTCTCTTATGCTCATTAAGCATGCATTTACTTGACCAAAACAAAATTCCATTTATAATAATGGTTTTCTATTTTACTTTACTGTAAAATATAATTTATTTCTATGATGCAAAGCTGAATTTTAATCAGCCATTACTTAATTTATTCATCCAAGAATCCTGAAAAAGTATCACAGGATATAAAAAAAATATTAGGAAGCACAGCAGTTTCCAACATTGATAATAAATCAGCATAGTAAAATGATCTCTGAAGGATCATGCGACACTGAAGGCTGGAGTAATGATGCTAAAAAAATCAGCTTTACATCACAAAAATAGATTACATTTTAAAGTATATTAATACAGAAAACCATTATTTTTTAAATTTGTTTTAATATTTCACAATATTACAGTTTTTTTCTGTATTTTTGATCAAATAAACACAGGCTTTGTGAGCATGAGACTTCTTTCAAAAACATAAAAAATAGTAATGTGTCAAATCTTTTGATAATTTAATAAGTAATAGGCCAATACAAAATTTTGTTCACATTACGTGCAATAATACATGCATGCATGAGAACACAAACATCATGTTTTCTGTTAAGAGTGGACATTAAGGTTAATACATATGATGCTGTTATCAGTATTCTCACAGATGTTTTTTTTTCACTAAACACCTCAGAAATGCCAGGTATGTGATGTTTACTTATAACTTTGAACAGGATTTATTTCCAGGTATAACTGTGTACTCAATGTGCCTTTGGCTCTCATTTATATTGTTAACTATATTCTAAATAAATGTTATTCTTTCAAAAATACAAGCATGCACATACATGTTGCTCACATATTATGGTAGCCCAGTTTGTGCTGAATACAGTGTAATGACATTTTTGGCATTAAAATGTTTATAAGTAACTGAAAAAAGCACAAATGTCATCTTCTAGAGGGCCCCACAACTGGCTCAGACCCTTAGGGGTTAACTGTAAACTTGTCCCTCAAATCTAAATTGGAATGATGTTCCAGGATCAACAACGATACTGATCAAGGAACATGTTGTACATGGCGAAATCAAATTTTAAACGGCCCCACTTTATATTAGGTGGTCTTAACTACTATGTACTTAAATCAAAATATAAATACAATGTTCTTATTGTGTTCATATAGTATTGTAAAACACTTGCTACTATTGAGGTGGGATTCGGGTAAGGTTAGTGACCGGTATGGTAGTATGGGTAGGTTTAAGGGTGGGTTAAGGTGGGTATCAACAGTGTAATTATAAATGTAATTACAGAAATGATTTACAGATATAATTACAAGCAGGTTATTTTTTTTTAAATATAACTACAATCTAAAAACATGTATGCACACAATAAGTGCATTGTATCAAATGACTAATTTAAATGTTAGTACATAGTAGTTGAGTCCACCTAATATAAAGTGGGACCCTAAACTTTGACTCCTCTTTAAACAGCATTATGGTCTAAATATACAACAGCATTTTGCTTCAAAGTTGGGTGGAACTGACAGAACGGCAGTTCCTTTCAGTTTTTTCCCTTCTTTTGGTCTAAGATACTGTGTTCATGGTCATCCAGTTTAAAATGTTCAGTACAAACAGGGAGGATTTTCAGATTTTCCGCCGCTAAGTTTTCTCCATATTTACAGCCTTAAGCCACTGCCCACAACATATTGGATTCTTCACTGGAAACCAAAAGTAACTCACTCTCGCTAAACGTTTCATGCTTTAAAATGTTGATTGTGATGTGAAAGTGTGTATTTCAGTGACTCTCAGTCCTGAACACTTCACATATTCTTTACATTGTAATTCATGTGTGAGAGTCAAATATGAACTTACCACAGTATCTCCAGTTTACAGTGATGGTCCTTCAGTAGATAAGACAGCAGTGTGACTCCTGAATTTCCTATTTTATTCATAGACAGATTCAGTTCTCTCAGGTGTGAGGGATTTGATCTCAGAGCTGAAGTCAGATCAGCACAACCTTCATCTGTGACACCACAATCACTCAACCTGTAGAGAACAATGACACACTCTTCACTCTCTCAGATCAGGTCAGCAGTGAATCCATTATTAAAGAGTAAGTACAAAATCAATGTTTTCTGGATCACTGGACTGAGATCTAAATCATCACAGAGCAAAAAAAACATGATCATAAAACATCTAAAGCCTCATTAAATCAGGATAAATAATATTACTTATCACGCATTTTTAAAGGAACACGCCAACTTTTTGGGACTTTGGCTTATTAACTGTATTCCCCAGAGTTAGATAAGTCCATCCATACAATTCTCATCTCCGTGCGTGCCATAACTCTGTCTGACGCACCCCCCTGCTAGCCTAGCTTAGCACAAAGACTGGAAGTATATGGCTCCAGCTAGCCTACTGCTCAATAAGTGACAAAATAATGCCAATATTTTCCTATTTCTAAATTTTCCTATTGTATAGTCACAGCGTGTACAAATAACAAGGTTACATGAGACACAGCCATCTTATAAACGTATACATACTGGGGACTATATTCTCAGAAGGTGCAGCACTGCTCTACTTCTGCGGAGTGATTTGCTCGCAGCACCTGAGAAGCAGGGTTGTTACTTTCGTCAACAAAACCAGCGTGACTAGGTAGCTGTTTTTGCACTATGAACCCACAGACAAAAATGAAAACTTACCATCTCCCCTCCAATTCATTAGCAAGGTAAATGCTACAGTCCAGAGAATTACCTCTAGCACCGCTCATTTGTTACTGTGACAGAGTGCGTTCGTGACAACACAATACGTACAATACAGGGGATACATAGAGCACGGGAACAACTGCAATACAGTAGTGACCACCCTATTCATGTAACAGTGTCAAAAACGTTACATTAGATCTAGCTAATGGTACTGTTACAGTAGGCTAGTCATCTAAAAACATAACGGAACACTTACCGCAGCCACGGGTGATCCGCGTCTGTACTATCGATGGGATGGCCACATCCTTCAGCACACATTTCATGGTACGTGTGGCAAATTTCCATTTTTTTCAAAATAGTCGTCCTCTGTGAAATGTTCAGAGCAAACGCGATGGTGCTTGATGATGGCTACAGGTGTGTTTGAATATATATCCAGAGCAAGCAGCCATCAATTCATCAGGTCAGCGTTATAGATTGGAATTCTATGAAATATCATTGTATTACCTGGTCTCCCCTGTTTATTGTCGCAGTTCTTTACAATATGGCAAACACCCATGATTGCAAACTATCTAGTAATTGCTGACTCTATTACTCCAACTCTGAGCGAACTCTCTCTTTTTCACCGTGGGGCTTCTCAGGTGCTGCGAGCAAATCACTCCGCAGAAGTAGAGCAGTGCTGCGCCTTCTGAGAATATAGTCCCCATTATGTATACGTTTATAAGATGGCTGTGTCTCATGTAACCTTGTTATTTGTACACGCTGTGACTATACACATCACAACATGTAAATAGGAAAATGTTGGCGTTATTTTGTCACTTATTGAGCAGTAGGCTAGCTGGAGCCATATACCTCTGGTCTTTGTGCTAAGCTAGGCTAGCAGAGGGGTGCGCCAGACTGAGTTATGGCACGCACAGAGATGAGAATGGTATATATGGACTTATCTAACTCTGGGGAATACAGTTAATAAGCCAAAGTCCCAAAAAGTTGGCGTGTTCTTTTAAGTAAAATGTCTCGTGCAAACTCTATATTTTAATTAATCGCACTATTCCCTACACAGCTGAATTTTACTATGTTATTTAGATCTGTACTAATATGTAGTGATTTGTGTGTATGCATGTATGATTTTATACACAACAAATTTTTAAAGAGTCACTGCAGAAAGATGAATATGATAAAGAGTAAGTATGAATCCAACATTATCTTTATTTCTCAGTTCTGACTGTGTTGAGCTTGTCTCTTTAATGTCAAGAGACTAAAATGTTGATTGTGATGTGAAAGTGTGTATTTTAGTGACTCTCAGTCCTGCAGTATCATGTCACTGAGGAGCAGCTGATGTGTTCAAGCATTTACAGCTCAATCAGCTGAACTCACAGCAGCAGAATGATGCTGAACTCTTCAAATATACTTTACATTGTGATTCATGTCTGAGAGTCAAATATGATCTTACCACAGTTCCTCTAGTTTACAGTGAGGATCCTTCAGTACAGCAGAGAGCAGCTTGACTCCAACATTTCCTAGTTCATTCCCAGAGAGATTCAGTCCTCTCAGGTGTGAGGGGTTTGATCTAAGAGCTGAAGTCAGAGCAGTACAACCTTCATATGTGACACCACAATGCATCAACCTGTAGAGAACAATGTCACAGTCTTTACTCATTTCAGATCAGTTTAGCAGTGACTCCACTATTAAAGAAAAAGTACAAACTTAAAGCACAAATTAATATGTTTTATGGATCATTGTACTGAGATCTGTCACAGAGCACAAAACATTATCATAAAACATTAAGCCTAAAAGTCTGAGCTGTTTTGGGGCCCTTTAGAAGTTTTGACATGCTCTGACATTTGTGCTTTTTCAGTTGATTATAAAATCATTAATGACAAAAGTGTAATTGCACTGTATTCAGCACAAACTGGGCTACCATAAAATCTGAGCAACATGTATGTACATGCTTGTATTTTTGAGAGAATAATGTTTATGCATGGTTTTTGAAAAAAACAAAACAATTTGTTTTAAAATGTAAATGTAAAATTAAGACCTCAAAACACACGATAGATATGTGTTCACAAGACTTTTGACTAATGGGTGTTGTTGCCTAGAGTTTTTGCTTCAAACTGATGTGAGAATCATTGAGCCTACTTATTCACATAAAACAATATATTAATTTACATTTTGTAAAAACTTTTTCTTTACAAAGGCAGTATGCGAGGAGGCATGAACATTAATGAATAATGCAGGGTATCACACCTGAGAGGACAAAAGAACGCACAATGGGCTGGATGATGACCTGCATAATGAATGAGCTTCAGGTATGTGACTGAAAGTAGTTTATTAAGAATGTAGTCAACATGTAAGGCCTATTATATTTTAAATGATCAAAAGATTTGACTACACTGCAAAAAATACTCTTCTTATTTAGTCCTGAATTACCATAGTTTCCGCACTCAGTGAGTTGTACACTATCAACCATTTTCTCAGTGCTTCAGTAATGTTAGCTGTATAGTCAACAATGTCTTGTCAGCCATCCTGGTGTTCTGTTTTTGGATGTATGAGTGAGCATAAGAGTCTTTATCTTATCCCAGCATCTGAGCCACTGAGGACAAAATGGATTGGTTTTATTTTTGAAGGTAATGCGCCTCAAAATACACCTAAATGCGTCTTTGTCTGCGCAAATCAATCACTCCTCTGACTGCTTTATGAACAAGGGGCAATACAAGGCAGGCTTTGCTAAAAAGTTAGTTCTCAAGGATGGATCTGTACCAACTCTTAATAATACAATAAATGTCATAAAACTCGTCAGTAAAGTTTTGGCCAACATTCGGTCGGGGTCCACTACAACAGGCTTGTACTGTACTGCATATCTGTTCTATGTCCATATAGCATATATTCTCTGACCCAGTAGGCATTATTGTCTGACTCCGGTTCGAACTGAACACCCCTAGTAGCCTACAGTTTCTGACATTCTCAGAGCATGAGATTGTCCTGACACCAGAGTATGAGCACTTGAAGCTTCGCCCTTCCCTCTGAAAGAGGGCCGGAAGCAACATCTCATTTGCATTTAAAGGGTCACACACAAAAACAACAAATTGTTTGCAAAAGTAGGTTTTTCGGAAAATGAATTTTGTTTCTAGAGGTTCAAAGGTTATTAGCATAAACATGAGTGCAACTTTGGATAGGTGGTGGCGCTAGAGGGATTGAGTCAGAGACTCAAAATTTGCTATAGTGACAGTTGGGACTAGTCTCTATCTGTGTGCCAAATTTCATAACTTTCCCGCAAGCGGTTCTATGGGCTGCCATAGACTCAAGAGTGAAGAAGAAGAAGAAACGGAAGAAGAATAATAAGAATGCTAACGATTTTAATAGGTACCTTCGGTGCTTGGCCCCTAATTAAACTGGCAAGGCTTAATTTTAAGGATAAAGTGGAGGATATGCTAAGTACTGGAAATTTACGTACTGCATGGGAGGGGGTGAAATCCAAAATGATACATATTTCTTTTGATGGGAGGCTCGATTTTGATCTTTCTAATAATCTGAATCTTTGAAACATAATAATGAATGTAATGAAACAATTTTGAAAGTGGCATGGTTGTTGGTGCCAGACGGGCCGGTCTGAGTATTGCACAATACTCTGCTCATTTACTGGGATTTCCACGCACAACCATTTCTAGGGTTTACAAAGAATGGTGTGAAAAGGGAAAAACATCCAGTATGCGGCTAGCCTGGTCTTACCAGACTCTCGTACATTTCATTTGTACATAGAGTCTGGCCACTCTCAATTGACAATCGTTTACTTCCTTGAAGGCGGGAACTCTGTTGAAGTGTAAAACTATTGGATCTGCCAAGAGTCACTCTGGATCTGCCTAACCAATCGCTAACGTTTGGTTGTGACGCATGTTACGTGCCGTTCGCCTTTGATTCTCACAGTGTCAGTGATAAAACCTTGTGCATTCGGATAGTAATTTATTCACGGTGGAGAGGAGAGTTTTGTGATCGGAACGCGCTTCTCTCGTGGTGCACATCTCGTGCAATCATATATATGCTGTAAATAAAATGTCATATGCTTGGTATGATAAGAATAAATAAATAACAGCCCAATTCAAATGTTTACGTGCTTTTCTTCTTTTATTTTTTGAACGGTGATTAAATATTTTGCTCTTGTAAACAATTGCCAGCATTTAAAGAAATACAAGTCTAGAAATGCAAATTACAGCTCACGCAACCGCACTGTGCTCTGCAGGGGTCTATAAAGGATATAAACAGTGAATTTTGAAGTTATATATTCTTGAAAACTCAGAGATGTGGATTCGGAGAGCAATTACATTACCACACGACCTTGGTGTTTGTCAAAAGCAGTCGGTTATTCAGCCTGGGTTTTTTTCGCGGGTGGTGGGAGACGGACGGCTTCAGCCAACTCCTTCACCACTAACGGAGCGAGCTAAATACATTTCCCGGACCACAACATCATGGCCACCATCAAAACTCAGCAGTGATTGTTCTTGCTCCGTGTATCGGAGTTCATTTGTTCAGGGAAGAAGGAGGCGGGAACCGGCGAACGTTTAACAACTTTTAATCAAATAATAAACACAAAATGAAAGTAAAAGCGGCAGCCCCTCACGGACGACTGCCACGCACATACATAACAAAACGTAAGCAAAACACAACTTAAAATCCAGGCCTGGTCCTCTCTCGTCCTTCACCGGTGTCGCTCGTCCTTATATGCCTCTGTGCTCCCTCATGAGAGGACTCGAGACCGGTGTGTCTCATTCTCGATCTCGCTCGCTCGTCCACCTCGCCACACTCCTGCTTTAACTTCTGGATATTCGTCAGCGGTGCCAGTCCCACACTCTTGCATCTTTTCACCGCCGCCATTACTGAACTACAACTCAAACTAGCGCACGACATCAACGTCATCGCTCTCAGCCACTCCCTCTGTTCGTTGATTGGACCGGTAAAAAATTGTTTGGGCGAAAACCTAAGCATATAACCACTTGTTACAACCGAGGTTACAGCAAAGCATTTGTGAAGCCACAACACGTACAACCTTGAGGCGGATGGGCTACAACAGCAGAGACCCCACCGGGTACCACTCATCTCCACTACAAATAGGAAAAAGAGGCTACAATTTGCACGAGCTCACCAAAATTGGACAGTTGAAGACTGGAAAAATGTTGCCTGGTCTGATGAGTCGATTTCTGTTGAGACATTCAGATGGTAGAGTCAGAATTTGGCGTAAACAGAATGAGAACATGGATCCATCATGCCTTGTTACCACTGTGCAGGCTGGTGGAGGTGGTGGTGTAATAGTGTGGGGTTTTTTTTGGCACACTTTAGGCCCCTTAGTGCCAATTGGGCATCATTTAAATGCCACGGCCTACCTGAGCAATGTTTCTGACCATGTCCATCCCTTTATGACCACCATGCAGGGGATGTAAATCACGGGGGGGACAGGACCCCCCTAATCTGAGGGCTGTCCCCCCCTAAAAAACATGCTGAGTATTGTAAATAATATAACAAGATATACTTAAAATAAATTTGTAAGTAGTAAAACAATACAAACGCAAACGGAACAAAAAAATGCGTTTTAAGTTTCGAAACATTTTGAGTCCCCCCTTGCCCCACAGTGGTTTGATCCACCGCGCACCTCAACTAACGTTACCCATAGACCGTAAAAAACTACCACACAAGTTTGGGGAGAGAACAAAGCTCTTCAGACAGCAGTTGTGAAACACCAGTAAGCTATCAATGCTATTTTATTCACTTTAAACATCAGATGAAGTGACTCTTTTCTCTTTAATACAGAGTAGGCAAAACACCGTTAACACCACTTGCCCACTGCCCCGGGCTACCATCGTTTTCATTTTTATAGTAATAAAATCATTTAGTTCAGTTAGAGAACAGACACAACAATTAAAAACTGAACGTGTCTGCTCAATACAGCATGAGCCGAATGAGCAAACAGCTGACAGACAAGATGATCGAAGATTTGGTTTCAAAGCGAAATGTAAAAGCGCCTATTTAAAGAGTGTGTCATTGTAGGCTACTGTTTTGTTGTTGTGTTTTTCATTACGAATAATAGGCTAATGAACCCAAAATTTAACCTGCCCCCAAATTCTAGAAATTGGCGCTAATTCTAAACCGAAAGTATATGCGCACGGCCGTTCTGTCAGATCTGTGTCGGGTTTTGCTCAATATGATAAGTGGCAGATCAGAGGGCTTGCTGTTGAATATCTAAATATCTGAATATCATAGTATAAAACAGTGTTTCCCAACCTTTTTTCTGTCATGGCACCCTTTGAAATTTTTTTTACATTTGGTGGCACCCCTATACCCCCCCCCTCCTCCTCCTCCCCACCGACACACATATGAAAAGGACTTATTTTTCAGTGGGAAACCTGAGCCTGAGATGATGCACACAGACTATCAATTCTGGCAGGAATGGATGAGAGACAGACACGAAGCTCCTGATCCACTGTTCTCAGACGTTCTCTGTACTTATTCTTGATGTATGTCAGGCCAGAAAAACTCAGTTCGCACAAATATGTTGTGGAAAAGGGCATCAGAACTTCAATGGCACTATTTGTAACAGTTGGATATTCTTTCTCCAGAGTTATCCAAAAACTGTCCAAAGCCATGTCTTGAAATTTCATTTTTAAGCTGCGATCTTCCCTTAGGTCTGCGAGTTGTTCTTGTACTTGCAGTGGCATGCCTTTTGAACTTTCCAGTCCTGATGAACTCCAAGGGTCAAGAACCCAGTCAAACTCAGTATAAGTCTCAGCTGGAAAATAAAACTTGAACCTCTCCTCTAGGACTTTCAGATGCTGGGTGATAATCCCAGGGAGTTTGCTGTTTGAGTGTGCATTGCACAAGGGAAACATATCAAGTTGGCCCTTTTCAACAAAAGAACGCCAGAGGGCGAGCTTGGACCTGAAGCCTCGCAATTTGGCGGTAGAAGTGAGAATATTTTCATCTTTGCCTTGCATTTTTGTGTTCAGGTCATTGAGACGCTTAAAAACATCGGCGAGATATGCAAGTTTTGAACACCATTCCATGTCTGCAATTAACTCGGCATATACTGAATTCTCCTGATTGGGGAATGTTTTTAACTCTTCCCTCAGTTCGTAGAGTCGTGCCAAAACCTTGCCGCATGATAGCCATCGAACGGCCGTATGTAATACCAAGCTCTGATGTTCCGCTCCCATTTCCTCGCATAAAATCGAAAATAGACGGCTCTTCAATGGGCGTGCCTTGATGAAATTAACTATAACTACTGCTCTGTCCAGTACATCAGAGAGTTCCTTCGGAAGCGTCTTTGCTACCATTTCCTCCCTATGTAAAAAGCAGTGAGTGGCTTTCACATGTGGGTTTTGCGCTCTGACTCTGCTAATGAAGCCCTTCGTACTCCCCGTCATGGCAGCGGCCCCATCAGTACATAAACTGTGACAGTCCTTCCAATTCAACCCCCCCTGTTCAAGGTACTCTGTTGTCACACAATATATTTCTTCTCCCGTTGTTTTGTCAGGCATTGATTTACAAAATAAAAAAGTTTCTCTAATGCTGTCGCCATCTACGAATCGAACATTTGCCAGGAGCTGAGCATGCCCACTAATGTCCGTCGACTCATCCAGCGGCAAGGAAAATTTGCCGCTGGATCTGATTTTTTCCAAAACCACACTTTCAATGTCTGCAGGCATGTCATCTATTCGCCTGCTAATTGTATTGTTTGACAGGGGAACCTTTGATATTTCTTTTGCTGCTTGTGGGCCTAGCATGGTGTTAACGATGGCTTTGCATGCTGGTAAGATTACAGTCTCAGCAATCGTGTGGGGTTTTTTCGACTTGGCTACTATTTCAGCCACAAGATAGCTTGCCTTTAATGCTTTCTCAGACACTTTTGCACTCTTCATCATCATTTCCTCTTGTTTTTCGTGTTGCATTTTCAGTCGAATAAAATATTCTGCATCCTTGCTCACTAGAGATGGGTGATTTTTTTGTCAGATGCCGTTTCAGTTTGCTAGGAACCATTGATTCATTTGACAATTTTTCCCCACATACCAGACACAGAGGAAGAGGACATGATGGATCTCCGATAAAGATGAAGCCATATGACAAGTAATTGTCGCTATACTGTCTTTTCTTCTTCTTACTGCTGCTCTCAGTGGCCCGTTCTGGACTGCTACATGAGGAAGTTGACGGTTCAGAAGCATCTGGAGCTTTTCTTTTAAGAAATCTGTCCATATTCTTTTGCACTACACTCGTCAGACGTTAATTGTGAAGGATAAAACATTTGCATAGCCTACGACCCTACGTTACGCATATAGACGTTGACGTGCAGACAGGTCAGTGAGGGGGCGGATATTTTTATTTTATATATATATATTAATTGTTTTATTCACATTAGAGAAAAAAATATATTTTTTTAAGGACTTTTACACGGCACCCCTGCTCTCGTCAGACGGCACCGGCACCCCGGTTGGGAAACACTGGTATAAAATACTATGTGGAGGACGCAAGATAATTTAATAATTATAATATGACTGCGTGGTGAACCTTAATCGTATTTAAACAACTATCGCTTTGTGTTGTTGGTCAGATAAAATTACAGAGAAAAGAAAAACGGACATTAGATAATTTTTCAGTACACCAAAACGCCAAATAAGTGCGAAATGTTTTTTTTGGTTGTTTTTTTTGGTACTTTGTTTTTTTTTGATCTTACAAGTACAATTTTGGCTGTATTATTTGTGTCCTCTTCAAAAATTGCTCTTGAGAAATTTCATGTTTATTGTCCCCCCCAACTGTTAGATGAAATGTACGCCCCTGCCACCATGTACCCATCCTCTGATGGCTACTTCCAGCAGGATAATGCACCATGTCACAAAGCTCGAATCATTTCAAATTGGTTTCTTGAACATGACAATGAGTTCACTGTACTAAAATGGCCCCCACAATCACCAGATCTCAACCCAATAAAGCATATTTAGGATGTGGTGGAACGGGAGCTTCATGCCCTGGATGTGCATCCCACAAAACTCCATCAACTGCAAGATGGTATCCTATCAATATGGGCCAACATTTCTAAATAATGCTTTCAGCACCTTGTTGAATCAATGCCACGTAGAATTAAGGCAGTTCTGAAGGCGAAAGGGGGTCAAACACAGTATTAGTATGTATGTATGTATGTATGTATATATGTATATATATATATATATATATATATATATATATATATATATATATATATATATATATATATATATATATATATATATATATATATATATATATATACAGTGAGGAAAATAAGTATTTGAACACCCTGCTATTTTACAAGTTCTCCCACTTGGAAATCATTGAGGGGCCTGAAATTGTCATCGTAGGTGCATGTCCACTGTGAGGGACATAATCTAAAAAAAAAAAAACTCCAGAAATCACAATATATGATTTTTTAACTATTTATTTGTATGATACAGCTGCAAATAAGTATTTGAACACCTGTCTATCAGCTAGAATTCTGACCCTCAAAGACCTGTTAGTCTGCCTTTAAAATGTCCACCTCTACCTCCATTTATTATCCTAAATTAGAGGCACCTGTTTGAGGTCGTTAGCTGCATAAAGACACCTGTCCACCCCATACAATAAGTAAGAATCCAACTACTAACATGGCCAAGACCAAAGAGCTGTCCAAAGACACTAGAGACAAAATTGTAAACCTCCACAAGGCTGGAAAGGGCTACAGGGAAATTGCCAAGCAGCTTGGTGAAAAAAGGTCCACTGTTGGAGCAATCATTAGAAAATGGAAGAAGCTAAACATGACTGTCAATCTCCCTCGGACTGGGGCTCCATGCAAGATCTCACCTCGTGGGGTCTCAATGACCCTAAGAAAGGTGAGAAATCAGCCCAGAACTACATGGGAGGAGCTGGTCAATGACCTGAAAAGAGCTGGGACCACCGTTTCCAAGGTTACTGTTGGTAATACACTAAGACATAATGGTTTGAAATCATGTATGGCACGGACGGTTCCTCTGCTTAAACCAGCACATGTCCAGGCCCGTCTTAAGTTTGCCAATGACCATTTGGATGATCCAGAGGAGTCATAGGACAAAGTCATGTGGTCAGATGAGACCAAAACAGAACTTTTTGGTCATAATTCCACTAAACGTGTTTGGATGAAGAAGAATGATGAGTACCATCCCAAGAACACCATCCCTACTGTGAAGCATGGGGGTGGTAGCATCATGCTTTGGGGGTGTTTTTCTGCACATGGGACAGGGCGACTGCACTGTATTAAGGAGAGGATGACCGGGGCCATGTATTGCGAGATTTTGGGGAACAACCTCCTTCCCTCAGTTAGAGCATTGAAGATGGGTCGAGGCTGGGTCTTCCAACATGACAATGACCCGAAGCACACAACTCTGTAAGATATATCAAGGTTCTGGCGTGGCCTAGCCAGTCTCCAGACCTAAACCCAATAGAGAATCTTTGGAGGGAGCTCAAACTCTGTGTTTCTCAGCGACAGGCCAGAAACCTGACTGATCTAGAGAAGATCTGTGAGGAGGAGTGGGCCAAAATCCCTCCTGCAGTGTGTGCAAACCTGGTGAAAAACTACAGGAAACGTTTGACCTCTGTAATTGCAAACAAAGGCTACTGTACCAAATATTAACATTGATTTTCTCAGGTGTTCAAATACTTATTTGCTCATTTAGCCCAGCTTCCAGAGATGAAATATGGATTTGTCTTTCATGTTATTTCTTTATTTTATATTTCCTTTAACTGAAAACCTAAAGAATTGAATGAATATTGCCTGTACTGTCTGTATCTCTCACTGAGAGGAAAGCACGTTAAATATGTTTTGGAAAACTTTCTCTGGTTGGGAGCAGATCTCACCAACTCCAACCTTGAAGAGACTGTGTCTCTGTGTATGTGCGCAGTATTCTGTGTTAAAGTTCAGTATTGGATGTGGATTACGGGCATCCTAGGAGATGAGTGGACATGTTTTCTGGGCACGTTGGCGCCTGCTCCAGAATCTGGAAGGTCATTACGTGCCTAATTCCGGGGGTGAAAGCATCAACAAGTGATATCTGTACACGTGAATCTGATTAACTGACAATGTGTGGAAATTTACTGTGACTGTTCATTTACTCTGAGCCAATCAGAATCATTCAACTTGCAGTAATGACGTGGCTAGACCTTGAAAACAGTATAACTGTTGAGAAATTGTATGTACGATAGGTGGAGGCGGGTAAGCTGGTAGAGGGACCGCGGCCTACGAACTCCTTGTCAAGTCAAGTCAACTTTATTTATATAGCGCTTTTAACAATGCAGATTGTTTCAAAGCAGCTTCACAATGTTAAACAGGAAAACAATGCAACATAATTTTATTCAGCCGTATAGCCATTCTGAAGAAAACGGTGATGTCATCAGCGTTTCTTTTGAGACTTGAAGCTGGCTTCTGCTGATGAAACTGAAAACTTTTCTTCAGTAAAATTTTCTTTAATTAATTGCACTCCTGACTCTTGGTCTTCATTGTTCACTACTGGTCCTGGGTCCTAGACTGTTACCCCAACAATATACACCATCATTCAGATCTTAAAAGTACAAATTTATAGAGACCAAACATGGTATAGTTGAGGTTATATTGACCGTTGGTTCTATCATGAAATATGCATAAAACAAAAATACCATACAAAAAAAAAAAAAACACTGCATGAGACAGTACTAATCATACGCACAATGTCCTGGGGTGCATGTTCATTTTATAGAACAGTTTTTCTATAAATTAATGATGTTTTAAGGGCTATAGGTTGCTTCTCACATTCTTAAAAGCAATAAACTGTCTTGTCAGTTGGTATCCATGGTAACCGAGGCCTTTAGTGGTATGTCGGGGGGATGGTTCTAAAGACCTCAGAGCGACTTATAAAGATTATTTGTAAGATATAACAAATAATTGTGTCTGATTTGTCTCAGTTATTACAGGAGTGACGAATCATGCTTCTCTGTCTGGCAATCCAATGGATAAGTCTGGGTTTGGGAGTTGCCAGGAGAGCCGTACTTGCCTGACTGCATTGTGCCAAGTGTAAAGTTTAGTGGAGGGGGGGGATTATAGTGTTAGCTTATGAGCTTGTTTCTTCATCAGCAACCAATCAAATTACATGTTCAAATGTCTTTCTAGAAGACAAAGGATCGTAAAACTTTCCCTCCAAAAGCCTAAGTACAATTTGCTCACTGAACCATCTTCAGGAGAGGCCATCTTCAGAGATTCAAAAGCATAATGAGTTACGAATAATTATTAGTATTTCCCCTTTGAGCTAACTTGCTACACTCCAGAGAACACATCTCCACTGCTCTAGAGTCCAGTGGCGGAGTGCTTTACACCACTGCATCCCACACTTTGCAGTGCACTTGGTGATGTAAGGCTTGGATGAGCTGCTCGGCCATGGAAGTTTGGGGGTCTGCAGCTATTGACTATTGACAGATTGTATGAAATCTATTGATTACATAACTTAGCACACTGTCACAGGCTGGAGAAGGTGTTATTGGTTAATTCGTGATCAGACTCAGACTTGTAACGCCAGTGCTCGCAAAGCCCAACGTCCCGGTGCTATGTGTTTTTCAGGCGGGCTATAGTGAAATAACATTCCTTTCTTGCACGTGTGTGTGTGTGTGTGTGTGTACTGTTCGAGGTTATATTCACTGATGATCGGGCCGGTCAAGTAATACAGAAATAACATTCCAATCAATCGCGGGTGGATGAGAGATGAATCATTGTGTTTGTTTGATAAAGATATTTTTCGAGCCCTGTGAGCATTTCTCCAGACGCTTTAAAAACACATGTACTGAGAGGAGCTGAAGCACAATAAATATGCAAATCTTATCCAATCCTAGCAGTGGGCGTTTACTTCCAAGTCTTCAGTGTGGGACGCCCATCAAAACCAACCGTTTTTCAGAGATCCTCAAAACCAAGGCAGAAAATAGCCTATTATTTATTCACTATGATGTTTTTTAATGTAAAAACCACCCGAACATCATTAGTTGACCTCAGACACCAGTATACATTTTTTTTAAAAGCCAGTTCATGACCCCTTTAAAAAAAAAAAAGAGTCACTGCAGAAAGATGAATGTGATGAACAGTAAGAATAAATCCAACATTATCATTTCTCAGTTCTGACTGTGTTGAGCTGAAATGTTGATTGTGATGTGAAAGTGTGTATTTCAGTGACTCTCAGTCCTGCAGTATCATGTTACGGAGGAGCAGCTCATGTGTTCAAACATTTACAGCTCGATCAGAAGAACTCACAGTAGCAGAAAGAGTCTGAACACTTCAAATATACTGTACTTTACATTGTGATTCATGTGTGAGAGTAAAATATGATCTTACCAAAGTTCCTCCAGTTGACAGTCATGACTCTGTAGTACATCAGACAGCGGCATGACTCCAACATCTAACTCATTCCTAGACAGATTCAGTCCTCTCAGGTGTGAGGGGTTTGATCTCAGAGCTGAAGCCAGAGCAGCACAACCTTCATATGTGATGCCACAATTAGACAACCTGCAGAGAGTATACTTATTAAACACTATGAACTGAAAACAAAAGCAAGCTAAAATAACTTGTAGGCTTAAAAATAATAAACAACACCTTGAAATTCCAGTACAATAAATTCATAACGTTAGAAGAAAACCTACATACACACATACATACACACTCACTCACTCTAATATTAGTGAGCAAAACAGTGCTGTGCATTTGTAGTGCAGTTTGCAGTATTTCCCAAACATAGGAAATACTCATTTTATAAAAATAAAAAAAATTCTAACATGGGCAAATGAGAATCCATCAATTCTACAAATGTATTATAAAATCTTAAAGATTGAATATGACCAATATTTATGTATTCATTTTTAACTTTAAATTTGTTTCACTTGTTTAAAATGAATCTGCATGTTGGACTGTGAACTCTTGAATCGTGTTCGAAAACTTGTTTCAATTATATTGCCATTATTTATTAATATATATTAACTAATAAATATTTAAATCAATCATGTTTTTTGGCTTGGTCTGCTTGGCTCTACACCAGATATTGTTTAGTCTTTGTTCATGTTAAGTATGCAACATTATTGGAGTGTTACTGATACATGAATATTGAATGAACAGCCCAATACTTCCATGGATAGATTACCCTTGAATATCATGCACTTCCCCAACAAATCCTAAACTAATTTCAACAAATAGTCCAAAGAATATTCCTCTTTGTCCTCTTTCTCTTGTTTATGGTTTCTTCACTGGTAAAGAAAATCTAATATTTAATTAGATTTATATTATAAAATTTAATAACACTTAAAGAGGTCCTATTATGCTTTTTCAAAAGTTGAACTGCATTAGAGAAGACAGTGCTATCGCTATGTCAAAGAGATGCTGTTTTTTCCAAGTTTGCAAAACTCATTTGTTTGCCCTTCCTAAGGCTGACAAACTTAGAATCTAAAAACTATTCCTGAACATTAAAATGCCAAAGTTCATCTGTGTACTGCACATTTTACGGAGAACAGCTTCCAGAACCACAATGCAAGCTATGCACAAAAGCTTCTCCTGAAATGGAGCAGTTCCCATTTTGTCAGGACAATCTATTAGCATTTCCAATTGTAAGATTTATGTTGTTGCTACGATGTAAACAAAGAGCAAAGCTTTCCCTCCGCTCGCCTGCTAGCCAATATTAGTGTTGATAAAGTGTTTACTGTAGCTTTTGTTAGCTCTCGCTTTTGTAAGGCTATTCACTGCACTTTATCTACCGCCCATACCACTCTGAAAAGTCCTGTGAAATCTGTGATTGCACAGTCCATGCATGAAATCCATTCTGCATGATCCAGGTGCCAAACACAACACACTAGGCCAGCTAACCAATCAGCATATTTTGTATTTCAGAAGGAAGGGCTTCATTGAAACTGGAACAAAACGGCGCATTCAGGCCAGACTGGGAAGAGATAATAATGTTTTATAAAACCCCTCTGCAAGGGTGTTTATCTAATTTTTACTTCAAATTAAACGCTTTCTTTTACTTTTCTACCACACAAAGATGATTATGAAATAACGCACAATATGCCTACTGTTTCTACAATAACAAACACAACATTCACATGTATCTGATTTACAGATAAACCAGATAAACACGTGTATTTGTTTTTGTTGATGTTTTGGATTTTTTTGTGACATTGTCACATATGACACACATTTATCCTGCAATATATTATAATAGTTTTATGAATATTAGAGTTTTTTTTAGGTGTACATGTTTTAGCCATTTTATTAGTTATCTCTTTTAAAGCTGCAATATGTAAAATTTTTGCAGTAAAATATCCCAAAACCAATAAGCCAGTGTTACATATTTTGTTCAATTGAGTAGGCCTACTTACAATATCCCAAATGTTTACAACTATTTGAAAATCATGAGAGAATTGCTATTTTAACCAAGGAACCGGAACGTGCGAGGGAGTCACCTGTCGATTGTGTCATATCTGCGTCACCCTCATATATTTTGTATATATGCTTGACTCTCACTGCATTTGGTACAAGTGTCATATCAGCCGCCAAGCGAATGCACGTCATAACGTCATAACATAAGTAATGTCATAACATAATTTTCAACACACTCAAATGTATCTAATATGATAAACAGAGATGCGTTACCTCATACTCATGACCGGAAAATCAGAAGTTGTGCCAGCGACTGTGGCATAATAAAAGTCTCACTACTCGCGAGACGTGTGTTGCATTCATCTTATTAAAATTTGCTCCAGCAGCCTTGCTCAGCTCCCACAACACTTGGTCCTGCTCTCCTTCATACTACAGTAACATTAATAATCGCATACATGAACATCGTTTCTACACAAGTCCTATCCTGATTCTTTTCCACCGGCTGTGAGGTGAAGACCACATGTCCCAAGATTCCGCGCTCAAACTTTTTGAATTTTTTGAACGTTTTGAATAGGCAACCTCTAGCAGACGGCAAAATTACATAGTGCACCTTTAATGTGTTTATGTCTTTAAATTATGCTTGGTCTACCTGTCATATGAGCAATCATATGACAGAAAACAGGAAGCTACCAGTATAAAGGAGGCAGCATAGCAAACAAACAGAATTCACTAACACAAGGGGTATGTCAGAAAACATCTCCGTTTACTGACGTAACCTTGGTTAATTCGTTATGATAAACGCAATAGTGGACTTGGTTGAAACCGTGCCTGAGAGCGGTGAATCTCTGTGCTTAACATAACTCAACAGAGGTTGTCTATCTCTGTTCAAGCGGTTCATCCAGGCGCTACAACGGCAGCAAAAAGGAAGCAGTGAACACAATATAGATCATAGATAAACAATGTTAACTCCGTTAATATAGCTCAACTGAAGTAGAACAACGCTGTTCAAGTGGTGCATCCAACCACTACAACAACAGCAAAAAGAAAGCAGTGAAACCCGGTTGACTAAGACAATACACATTGTAAACAAACAATGCTTACTCAGTTAAATATAACTCAACTGAACTAGAATAAAGCTGGTCAAGTGGCTCATCCAGCAGCTAAAACAACAGCAAGAGGAACCGGGGAAAACGCAAAGTTGTAGATGACGATGCTAATTCAGGGGCTCAACAGTCACTGTAACAACAAATGAGTGCCAAATCCCAGCGCTTATGAGGAAAACATATCCCCAGCAGAAACTGGAAACTTAGATTCAACAGTCACAGAGTGGGCTAGTTAGCAGCTGTGCCATGCACCGCCTTGACGAAACTTGCAGGAAAGGGGTGCCCATCCAACTGTCGAGAGAGCCACATTTACTCATTCCATGAATGTACACACTCATTGTCGGAACTGGACTCTCCAGTTGTACTGAGATAATTAGACTTCTGGCCAGCCTGTGAGAGGATGTGTTTCAGTGCAAAAAGTCTAAGGGAGATAATGCGCCACTTTAAGGTGAGGGGCTGCATATATCAGCTCCTAAGGGTCACCACTGGTCATCCTCATAGTCTTCTGACATGCCAAAAGAGACTAGGCTGCAAGCTCCATTTGAGGGTCGGAGACTGTCTCTCACAAGTAGTTCAGGTGGTAGCAAGATACTCGGATACTGACTCGATGGGAGCTTGTCCCCTGACTGTTCTGCCTTACACCGCCGCTGCTTATTGCTCCACGGCTCTTGGGTGGCGGAGGGTGGAAGCAGTTCACTGCACAGCTTATCGTCAAAGATGATGGCGATACGGAGGCAAAGGATCCTGACACTTATCCCTTCACAGTGAGGAAAACCATGTCCTTCCAACGCTGAAAGAAAATCTAATATTCACCAGAGAGCATGCAGCAGAGCAGGAATCCAGGCCCCGTACACTGATTGGAGTAATATTTTATCGGTGAGAAGTAAACCCTGATTTAACTATGGTAACATCAATCAATTATTTTGAAGCTTATAATTTCAGCAGACAGTTTGCTTTGTAGATTCAGTTTAACAGCTTTAATAGCAAGTCAAAGAGGGCAAATTACTTCACCTGAAAGCTGCACATGCATTTTAGGCACTTATTTTTTCACTCCATACATGAAATAAATGCACATTCTTGAATGAGTGGAGTCTAACCGATTTAGGCTACTTCAATGCTAAAGTCAGTTTAATGGTATCCCATTTAAATCAATCAAGAGCTATACAAATTTACAGTATCTTCACATTTACAAGTAATTATGAAGATACTCATCAGTCCACCCCAGATTCAGTGGCGGCTGGTCAATAGAGGGCTGGGGCGTCGTCCCCATCAAAATTCCAGAAATATACATGTATACAAATATGATATAAAAATTAAATAAAAATAAAATAGTTTACTCATACCATGTGCCGGCTGTTAGTAAAAGCCTCAGCATTTAATAAAAACTGGCTTTGATTGGTTAACTATTTTATATGTACTTCAATAATATTCATGCTGTTTCATGCGTGAGGGACGACTGGACAAATGGATGTCTATCTGAGTACAAAAATCTACGGGCAGCATGTGACCTGAAGCTGGTCTCTAATTGGTTTCTTAAAGATCCTCCTCCGGACGCAGGTTGCTGCGTCCCTGGCAAATCAGAATTGGATGGGTGTTATTTTATCCAATCTGATTGGTTCTCATCACCTGTCATCCAACTTTCCGTTCTTGGCAACTAAAGCAAAAGTGCGCGGGCGACACAGTCACTCCGACTCCGCCAAAACCTTGTTAGGAATGGATGATCACTTTCGTAGAGATGGCAGCAGTTAAACCAAATTCTTTCACAAGGCGTTTGCTGGAAGAAGAAAAAAAGGATAAAGGATCCCGGACCAACGCGATTTACAAATCCAGCAGCAGGCCATTGACAGAGGATGAAGCTACACTCGGAGCTTCACACGCTTGTTATGAGAAACGTAGGTGGCTGGCTGCATGTGTTGTTAGCAATGCCCTTTATTGCTTTCCCTGTCTTTTATTTCAAAGTGTCAGTATTGAAGTTTTGTGGACTACAACGGGTGTAAGAGACCTCAAATATCTTACTGAACAATGCAAACGTCATGACACTACTTTGATGATTGACTTTGATCAGAGAGTCATTGAGAAATTTGCTGGCCAGAAAGAAAGGAGAGCAAAATTTATGTTCAAGTAGTCAACATGCTAGTCTGTTGTTGCTGTTTTCTTTTGTTTTTCCTTCCTCATTCAATTATATGTGGGAAATGAATGTGTAAAAAGATAAAAGTGAAGACACTTTTCTCACTCATTCTTGAATTTAGTTAACATGCATCTTGATACTGCCCCCCGCCAAAAAAAAAACACCCCCCCAAAAATAATTATCACCAGCCGCCACTGCTCAGATTTTTATCCAATGCATAAATCATGAAAAATAAAACAGTATGGTGTCTTTGCCTAAATTTTGATTCAGTGGATTCAGCTAACCCATGGCCAAGCCTAAATCAGGCTCAATACTTACTGAACTGATCTGGATTCTTTAATCGCAGGCAACAGCTTCTCAAAAACTTGCAGTTTTTCGGTTTGATTTTCTTCTTTAACAAATTCATTAATATCAAACTCATCCAGCATCTCCTCTGATGTCAACAACACGAAAACTACAGCTGACCACTGAGATGAAGAGAGTTTGGCTTCTTTTATACTTCCAGATGTCAAATATTGTTTTATTTCCTCCACTAGTGAATGATCACCCAGTTCATTCAGACAGTGAAACAGATTGACGAATTTCTCTGGAGAGTCAATGGCCCTGATTTTCTTCTTGATATGGTTAACTGTTTTCTTCTGGTCAGTTATGCTGTCAGATCTGCTTGTCTGTTTCATTAGTCCTTGTAGAAGAATCTGATGAGACTCTACTGACAGACCCAGAAGGAACCGCAGGAAAATGTCCAGATGCCCATTTTTACTCTGAAGAGCCTCATTCACAGCTCTCTGATGCAGCTCAGATAATGGAACATGTTTAAACATGAGCTGAAACCAGTCCTTAACGTTAGACCACAAGCTCTGTTTGGTGATTTGGTCAAACACATTTATGTTGTTGTTTGTACAGGAGAGGTGCACATATAGAGCCGCTAGATGTTCCTGAATGCTCAGATGAACAAATGAGAAGACTTTTCCCTGATACCAGCCAAACTCCTCTCTGAAGATCTGGGTGCATAATCCTGAGTACACTGAGGCTTCTGTCACACCAATGCCACACTCTCTCAGGTCTTCCTCATAGAAGATCACATTGCCTTTCACAAGCTGCTGAAAAGCCAGTTTCCCCAGTTTGAGGATCATGTCTTCATCTGTCACGTTCTTCTCATAGTCCTTCTCGTGTTTGATGTTGGTCTGAAGGATCAGGAAGTGTGTGTACATTTGAGTGAGAGTCTTGGGAATCTCTCCACTCTCTGCTTCGCTCAAGATCTTCTCTAGAACAGTGGCTGAGATCCAGCAGAACACTGGGATGTGGCACATGATGTAGAGGCTCCTTGATGAATTTAGGTGTGTGATGATTGTATTGGCCAGACTCTGATCACTGATTCTCTTCCTGAAGTATTCCTCCTTCTGTGGCTCATTGAAGCCTCGTACCTCTGTCACTCGATGGACACACTCAGAGGGGACGAGATCAGCTGCTGCTGGTCTGGAGGTGATCCAGATGAGAGCTGAGGGAAGCAGATTCCCCGCAATGAGGTTCGTCAGCAGCACGTCCACTGAGGCTGATTCACTTACATCACACAACCTCACATCGCTCTGAAAATCCAGAGACAGACGACACTCGTCCAGACCATCACAGATGAACAACACTTTATATTTCTCACTGGATATTTCCATTTCTTTTGTTTCAGAGAAAAAGACACAAAGAAGATCTGGAAGACTGAGTGTTTGGTCCTTCATCAAATTGAGCTCTCTGAAAGGAAGTGGAAATATGAGCTGGACGTCCTGATTCTCTTTCCCTTCAGCCCAGTCCAGGATGAACTTCTGCACAGAGACTGTTTTTCCAATGCCAGCGACTCCCTTTGTCAGCACAGTTCTGATGGGTTTGTCTTGTCCAGGTAAAGGTCTAAAGATGTCATTGCATTGGATCCGTGTGTCCTCCGTTGTTGCTCTCCTGGATTGTGTCTCAATCTGTCTCACCTCATGCTCATAACTGATCTCTCCACTCTCACTCTCTGTGATATAGAGCTCTGTGTAGATCTCATTCAGGAGTGTTGGGTTTCCCTGCTTTGCTGTTCCCTCATAGAGACGCTCAAACTTCTTCATCAGATTTAATCTAAACGTGTTGAGGACTTCATGGCTGTAAAATTTAAATACCACATTACGAGATAATAATGAGTTAACATGAGTTAATAAAAAATCCTTTTTATTCTGTATCATATCTTCAAATCAAATATTTTACAGGAAAGTTTTACCTAAGATCAGACTGTATATCTCGACTCATTAATGGCTGGTCCACAGACTTGTCCACACAGCTGGGCTCTAGTTTTGATCTTTTCTGATGAACTGAACTATAACAGAGAGAGATTAAAGGGAAAGTTCATCCAAAAATGAAAATTGTCATCATTTACTCACACAAGTTGTTCCAAGCAACTATGAATTTATTTCTTCTGCTGAACACAAATGAAGATATTTGGAAGAATGTTTGTAACCAAGCAGGATCTCGCCCCCACAAGTTAGCCTTAATGGACATAGTGTTTCTTGAGTAAAGAAAACACTGTACTTACTCAAACATCAGTTCCCTTTTCGACATCACTGACGTATTGGCATCACTTCTGGGAGGCTCTATCAGCTTCGAGCGTATACAGAACGAGCCAATGCACAGCGCAGCGTGGGTACAGAAGTGGATACAACGCACTTTGTTCTTCACTTTGGAGCAGAGCAGTTTGTTCATGTCTCTGAAGAGTGTATATGAATGTATAAGTGGAACCTGTTCTTCATTCAGGAGTGTTCTTCCCACAAGGAAGACCCCTGAAAATGTTCAATCAGTTCTGTGCTCTACTTTCTGCAAGATGTTTTGGAGCGAAGGCTGTCTCCCTCCACCCTCAAAGTATATGTTGCTGCTATCGCCGCACATCACAATACAGTCGATGGTAAGTCCTTGGGGAAGCACAATCTGATTGTCAGGTTCCTGAGGGTAGCAAGGAGATTAAATCCACCTCACTATCATTCTGTACCAGCCTTTGCAGTCAGCAAACGTACAAATTCTGTCATGGAAGGAGCACGCTTTCCCAGTGTTATCCAATAGTCTCACTGAGTGGGTCATGCGGAATGCAGTAATTGACTCTCTCTCTGCTTAAATCATCCGCCCAAATATAGGGGGTCTGAGACACTTACGCAGGGGAGGGAACGTCTCCGTTACGTATGTAACCCTCGTTCCCTGAAGGAGGGAACGGAGACATTACATCCCATCGCCACAGTTGCTGTACCACCACCGTACGGCCGAGACACTTGCTCGGCTCCTTAGTATAAAACAAAGTGCTCTGCATCCACTTTCATATTTATATCATCCACCACACCGTAACTGGATGATGCTCATTTGCACTGCCGACTGTTATTTACAGTACCAACTGTTTACATCTGTATTTTGCACCGTACTTCTAACTGTAATATGCAATCACTTTCCACTGCCCTTTTACACTTTTTTTCGGATAGCTTCTGTCCATAATTTATTGCACTACCTTAATCCACTACCATATTCCTCATTTTAGCCTAACATATCATTGTATACCTCTATCTGTAAAATTCTGTTTATAGTAATAGCCATCTGTATATTATATTATATTCATAGTACATATCCACCTGTAAATTCTGTTTATAGTAATAACCATCTGTATATTATTCACTGTACATATTCACCTGTAAATTCTGTTTATAGTAATAACCATCTTTCTATTTATAGATATATTTATATATATTCAGTACATATCCATGTCCTGCACTTATGCAAACGTTGTATATCCTGCACTTGCTGCTATTGCACTTCTGGTTAGACCTAAACTGCATTTCGTTGCCTTGTACTTGTACTTGTGTAATGACAATAAAGTTGAATCTAATCTAATCTAATCTAATATCCGCACTGTGGGTGGAGCACAAGATGCAAGTCTTGTACGGCAATGTGCATTGGCTCATTCCGTATACACTCAAAGCTGATAGGGGTTCCCAGAAGTGATCCTAATACATCAGTGACGTCAACGTAACATCTCTGGTCCTTCTTTCAGGGAACGAGGGTTAAAACAAGCAGATCTCTAAACTGGTGGGGTGGAGTTATGAGGTTTGACTGACAGTTTGAGGAGACAATGGATTTACGAGGTTTAGTTACAATCTCTTTTCAATGTTTTTTTGGTATTGGTTAAATATTTGTAAAACCCACATACTGTCACACGCAGTTGCCAAATAAAGAGGAGAGAATCTAAGTGCATAAGTTTATTTAGCAGTTTAATTAACAAAAGAACTCAGGAACTTGAAACAAAACAACTGGTATATCGTGACAATAACGGACAATCAAACTGAACTAGACACTGAGCCTAAATACACAAACAGAGGGATAAACTAACAAGATAATTGACAAGAACAGAACAAACCACCGTAACCATAGAAACAAACGGGGAGAACGGAATCTTGTGTTCCTGGGTGAATATTTTAATTAACATAAGTGGTGTGGAATAAAGATTGACGGGTGTGTGAGTTGGTTTAATGCTGTTGTCACTGCTGCAACTCCCATATACAAATAATTATTTGAAAAATATAATTGTTATGCAGCCTGCAGGCCCCTGCCCATGATAAATTCCATAATGCTAAAACACTATAAAATAAAAACATTAATCTTATGTTTTATACCTAATTTCAGTCTGTGTATTTGCATTCTTAAAATGTACTATATGATCGATAGACTTGTGACTCCTCATAGACACACAGCTGGGCTCTGGTTCTGATCTCTTCTCATGAACTGAACTAGAGAGTTTAAAGTTATTACATCAAAAAAGTTATTGTTATTGTATTTATGGAACATAAAATATTATAAATACTATTAACAAAACATTAATCTCATGTTTTCTAGAAATGTTATAGCCTACCTGAGATCAGTCTGTGTATTTGCATTCTTAAAATGTACAATATGGTCCATAGACGCGTCACTCCTCATAGACATTCTTAAAACATCTCCACTCTTAAAATGTACTGGATGATCCATAGACTTGTCACTCCGCATAGACACACAGCTGGGCTCTGGTTCTGATCTCTTCTGATGAACTGAACTAGAGAGTTTAAAGTTATTAGATCAAAAAAGTTATTGTTATTGTATTTATGATACATAAAATATCATAAATACTATAAAAAAAATTAAAAACATTAATCTTAAGTTTTCTAGAAATGTTATAGCCTACCTGAGATCAGTCTGTGTATTTGCATTCTTAAAATGTACAATATGGTCCATAGACGCGTCACTCCTCATAGACATTCTTAAAACATCACTCTTAAAATGTACTGGATGATCCATAGACTTGTCACTCCGCATAGACACACAGCTGGGCTCTGGTTCTGATCTCTTCTCATGAACTGAACTAGAGAGTTTAAAGTTATTACATCAAAAAAGTTATTGTTATTGTATTTATGGTACATAAAATATCATAAATACTATAAAAAATTAAAAAAACATTAATCTTATGTTTTCTAGAAATGTTATAGCCTACCTGAGATCAGTCTGTGTATTTGCATTCTTAAAATGTACAATATGGTCCATAGACGCGTCACTCCTCATAGACATTCTTAAAACATCTCCACTCTTAAAATGTACTGGATGATCCATAGACTTGTCACTCCGCATAGACACACAGCTGGACTCTGGTTCTGATCTCTTCTGATGAACTGAACTAGAGAGTTTAATGTTATTACATCAGAAAAGTTATTGTCATTGTATTTATGGTACATAAAATATCACAAATACTACTAAAAAAACATTAATCTTTTGTTTTCTAGAAATGTTATAGCCTACCTGAGATCAGTCTGTGTATTTCCATTCTTAAAATGTACAATATGGTCCATAGACGCGTCACTCCTCATAGACATTCTTAAAACATCTCCACTCTTAAAATGTACTGGATGATCCATAGACTTGTCACTCCGCATAGACACACAGCTGGACTCTGGTTCTGATCTCTTCTGATGAACTGAACTAGAGAGTTTAAAGTTATTACATCAGAAAGGTTATTGTCATTGTATTTATGGTACATAAAATATCACAAATACTACTAAAAAAACATTAATCTTTTGTTTTCTAGAAATGTTATAGCCTACCTGAGATCAGTCTGTGTATTTGCATTCTTAAAATGTACAATATGGTCCATAGACGCGTCACTCCTCATTGACATTCTTAAAACATCTCCACTCTTAAAATGTACTGGATGATCCATAGACTTGTCACTGCGCATAGACACACAGCTGGACTCTGGTTCTGATCTCTTCTGATGAACTGAACTAGAGAGTTTAATGTTATTACATCAGAAAAGTTATTGTCATTGTATTTATGGTACATAAAATATCACAAATACTACTAAAAAAACATTAATCTTTTGTTTTCTAGAAATGTTATAGCCTACCTGAGATCAGTCTGTGTATTTCCATTCTTAAAATGTACAATATGGTCCATAGACGCGTCACTCCTCATAGACATTCTTAAAACATCACTCTTAAAATGTACTGGATGATCCATAGACTTGTCACTCTGCATAGACACACAGCTGGGCTCTGGTTCTGATCTCTTCTCATGAACTGAACTAGAGAGTTTAAAGTTATTACATCAAAAAAGTTATTGTTATTGTATTTATGGTACATAAAATATCATAAATACTATAAAAAATTAAAAAAACATTAATCTTATGTTTTCTAGAAATGTTATAGCCTACCTGAGATCAGTCTGTGTATTTGCATTCTTAAAATGTACAATATGGTCCATAGACGCGTCACTCCTCATAGACATTCTTAAAACATCTCCACTCTTAAAATGTACTGGATGATCCATAGACTTGTCACTCCGCATAGACACACAGCTGGACTCTGGTTCTGATCTCTTCTGATGAACTGAACTAGAGAGTTTAAAGTTATTAGATCAAAAAAGTTATTGTTATTGTATTTATGGTACATAAAATATCATAAATACTATAAAAAAAATTTAAAAACATTAATCTTAAGTTTTCTAGAAATGTTATAGCCTACCTGAGATCAGTCTGTGTATTTGCATTCTTAAAATGTACAATATGGTCCATAGACGCGTCACTCCTCATAGACATTCTTAAAACATCTCCACTCTTAAAATGTACTGGATGATCCATAGACTTGTCACTCCGCATAGACACACAGCTGGACTCTGGTTCTGATCTCTTCTCATGAACTGAACTAGAGAGTTTAATGTTATTACATCAGAAAAGTTATTGTCATTGTATTTATGGTACATAAAATATCACAAATACTACTAAAAAAACATTAATCTTTTGTTTTCTAGAAATGTTATAGCCTACCTGAGATCAGTCTGTGTATTTGCATTCTTAAAATGTACAATATGGTCCATAGACGCGTCACTCCTCATAGACATTCTTAAAACATCTCCACTCTTAAAATGTACTGGATGATCCATAGACTCGTCACTCCTCATAGGGCTCACACACAGCTGGGCTCTGGTTCTGATCTCTTCTGATGAACTGAACTATAACATTCTTAACCAAAAAACATCTTACCATTTGGGTGTCCAATACTCGCAAATTTAGGGTCTGTCTCTAAATTTACATACAACATGGTATACATGTTTCTAACTTCAATAGCATTTGAAGAGAAAGACTTGGTCACAAAACCAACTGTAAAGTGTTCATCTAGGTGTAAGGTATGATGCAACCTCAAACAAAGTTTGTATGAAGGAAGGAGGAGGCGGGAACCAGCGAACGTTTCAAGCCTTTAATAAATCAAAATAAACACAAACATGTCGTGCCGAAGGGTAGCACCTGCCATTCAAAGAGTTTAGGGGGCTCATCCACTTTCAAATCACGCCAGAGGAACCGCAGTAAGGGACAATCTTCCGGTAGGAGGCGGACCTGATGGAACATTGCCTTGATGTCACCACTTACTGCAACTGGATGCTCCCTAAATCTGATGAGTACACCTAGCAATGATGCTCCAAGGGTAGGGCCAGGCAGAAGATACTGGTTGAGACTTTGCCCATGATATTGGTGATATTTTAACAGTTTAAAACAACCCGGAATTTTCCATTATGATTGAAGTATATACTTATGGGTATATGGGGTATATACCAATATTCGATAGGTCTTTGTTTTCACTGGATCCTTTAACAAACGTTTCTCGATACTGCGCAGGCTAGGCATGACTGACACCTTAGGGGCGTGCAACCGAGGCATATCCTTCTGCCGTAGTAAGGGTGTTGCCAGTCGAAGAATTCCGTTCACTTCTGTATGGATGGTCTTGATTTCAAGTAACTTTAAAGCCTCCAGATCTTGTTTGGAACGAGTCACCTCTTTCTCATCCCTGTGTGGAACAGCTTTTATCTGCCAGAGTCTTTGGACATTCTTTAAGAGCTGGAAATCTTGTGGTGGAAGAACAGATGTCAGCAGGCATTGTTGGGAGGATGCCGGCCGCCACATGAACGATGCGGGGCCCTGGAGGGTCCATACCAGGCGTGTGTGGACAGCAGCGGGTCCACCTGGAGAATCTAATCTGATAGGCTCAAATGGTGTAATGTGGCTGATGTGACCCAATCAGGAGTAGAGGCTGAGCATCTTTCACCGGCAGGATGGGAAGACCACGCAAGTGTTTATACTTCTTCTGCAGTTGATCCGCAGGATATGACTGCCATGACAGATTGAGGCGATCTGCAGTGAACGCATGTTCAATCTTGTAACAGGTTTGAGGCTTATGAGTTGGGGATACTTGGAAGGATATAGATGACCCATGAAGAACTACAATGTCTTGTCGCACGGTGTGCAATGGGAGATCTTCTGGTGTACCTTGTATGCCGAGAGCTTTGGTCGCAGTTGGAAGCAGGATGGTTCTCTCAGAGCCGTCATCCAGAAGCACAAAGGTTTCTAAAACACGGTCTTCATAATGAATCTGAACAGGTACTATCTTGAGCATGACACGGGTCCCAACAACAGGTCTATCCAAGTAGAATCTGTCTGAAGAGGAACTGGTAAGGCATCTCTTCTCAGCACTGACTGTATCCTCTTGGGAGGGTCTGACATTTACATTGTGAAGAGGGTGAAGGTGTTTGCCTTGACACAGGTTACATGGCTTCTATAGGTCACACTGAGAAGCATGATGGGTCCTTGCACAGCGCCAACAACGATTACTCCCTCGAATACAGTCTTTGGCCTGGTCAGTGGTAAGTTGAGCAAAGGCTTTACACGGACTCAAATAATGCTCTGTACTATCGCAGAAAGGGCCAGAACCGTTTCACAGCGACTGGCTTGGTCTGAGGAGTAATACCTTTTTCAGGGGACAAGGACGTTATATTTTGAGCCTCTCCAATCCCATGAAGAATAGCTACAGTCTTCTTACTCTGTACAGGTCCAAAAGTCTGTCGGTCTTGAACTGCTCGTGAGGCAATCTCTACATCAGTCATGGCACCAGGCTTCATAACGGAGCCAATTTGAGAGATCATGTAAAGTAGGTGCAGTTCTAGGTTGTAGAAACATGTGACGGCGGAACTCAGCTCGCTGCTCAGAAGGAAGTTTGCTCAAAAGCCGTGCTACATGTGACCCACAACTCAGTTCAATGTCACCTTTAGGTCCTAAAGTCTTCAACAACCTCACCAAAGACTGTACCTGAAGAGCAAACTTCTGGAATGTAACTGTATCCACATGCTTTATATCAGGGGCTTCCAGGACACTGGCAATTTTCCTCAAAGCTAGTTGGTGGGGCTGACCAAACTTCTCATGGAGGGCCACCATGATGTCAGTAAATGGGGTAGGTGAGTTCAAAAAGGCATCAGCAATCAGCTTAGCTTCTTCCAACTTTAAGTGGTCCACTAGTATTTGATACTTGAAGAGTTCAGTCCCATCTGGAGGAAGCAAATTCTCTAAAGCTATTCGAAGTCTGGCGAACTCGCTTGGATCTGGCCGGCTGAACTTGGGGATAGCAGGGGTAGGGCCTCTATACACATACTCAGACACTGATGTGTGGGTTAAATGTGGCATGTTTGACTCTACCTTGGGCACAGGTGCTTGACAACTCGAATGAGCTAGTATGGACACAAGAGAAGAAACGGGGAGAAGAAACTGGAATTTGGGGCCGTAGAGGTTCACGATACGAGCTCTGTGCACCAGCTAATGATAATAACACTCTCAGGTCTTCAGGTGTTGGTAGCACATCGGGGATTTGCAGAGTAATACTGAGAACGGCGATATGCTTGTGAAGGGTGAGCCTGGAAGACCTTTGAATACTTTGGTACCTCTGATTGGTATGTAGCTATGCCAGATTTCGTTAACTTCAGTGCTGACTCGGGCTTAGGCCAGGGTGGGGGCTCAGGCCAGGGTGGAAGCTCAGGCCACTTCCTCATCAGCTGATGTGTCCGGCTCTGTCTGGTATACGTGGCAGCAAGGACTGGATGGCAGTCTGGGTTCTGGTCACACTGGAGGACTATCATGGCTTTTAGTTTGGCTGAGGTCTGCTCTAAGAGTTTGGGCAACTTTGACCCGTTCTTTGAACTCAGTACGAACTCATCAGGATGATCCCATGATGACTGAAGAGGTGTCACGTGGGCAGGGGAGATAGCATGTTCAGGTTTGGCCCCTATATACTGCACTTCGAAGTCTTGAAGTCGGACTAGTGGACGTGTTCTGCGTTTTGGTCTAGTAGCACCAACGATCTCCTCATCAGATTCCATAATACCAGGAATGAACACTGCATCCGGCTCGAAGGACCAGTTTGTTGGAGAGGAAAAGAGACTGCTAGGCTCTGGGTATACTTGTTAGCAGTATACAACCCTGCGTGTCGGTCAGGACACAAATAATGAGGAGACTGGTGCTTATTTACAAAGTGTATAGAAGATTAAGTTTTATGGTCATTTACTAACACTTTGGACACTAAAACGCCAACGAACAGGCAGGAAGAAACTTCTAGGTGCGCAGCTGCCGTTCTCTCAGTAATAATACAAATGACGCAGCAGGCAGCGAACGATAACAATAATGCCTCCTACTGGAAGCATCACGAATTGCACTCTACAGTACCTATCAAAATAGAAGTCCCACTATAAAAGCCCTTTTCTCCAGGAGCCTTTTATACAGCGGAGGTGAAAAAAAAATTAATAAAACGGCCAGTTTTCGCTCTCTTAACACCACAAAGACAGTTCACCCGTCAAAATAAACCCATTACATGTAAAATAAAGGTGTATCAAAGTCATCTTTAAAACAAGACCAACATTAGGTCTATATTCCAAAGCATGCTTGAATTACAGCCATTTAAGTTTGGATAGTGCATTTTCTTGTCTATGCGAAAAAAGGGGTGGCGGTTAAACCTGTTTTTCTCAAAATTCCGTTCCCAAAAATCATTGCGATCAGCCGACTTTGGATAACCATAACTTCTGTTTCAGACAAGCCTTGAAAGAAATGAAAATATATTTGAAAAGGGCTTGGCCAGCTTTCATATGGTATCAAAAGCTGTAAAAGGTAAAATTTCATCATGTGTTGGGTTTTCGTAGATCACATTCACATATTGCTATTTTCACTACTGTATGGCTTCATATACACAAAATATGCCATAATTTAAAGCTCAATAGCATTTGAAGAGAATGACTTAGTCAAATACATACCAATATTTTGATATGACTTGACAGTTCATTTTTTTTATTAACCCAAGACTGCATAAAGAGGGTCAAAATGACCCGACAGGCTATGTGTCACGTGTTGGTTCAGATGATGAAGAGAAGGATGAAAACGGTTCCAAAACAAAGTATTTTTTGACAAAACAAACTCAAATAACTCAATATGAGAAGCAGCAGACACAAACAATACTCAACAATGAGGACCTGAAAACAGAATATTTATACACAAAATAATGAACTAAATGTAAAGGTGTGATCCTTAAATGACTGTCCATGGTAACAGATTAATGGCGGGAAACTAGAACAAAGGAAACATGTTACTGAAGACAAACTAGAAGTCCCTGAAAATTAAACTAAACTAAATTTGTTTTCTCCTTTCAATTTCACCTGTATTTTAATTATACGCAATGCTATTCAGAATAAACAGGCATGTTTGCTTGCCTTTTGTTATTGTTAGTGCTGGTTATTAGCCTGGATGCCAGCCTAAATTATCCCCACCCACAACATTTGAGGTCAGGAAGTTCGGTCTGGACTTGATCCGTTGTGGAGCAACTATGCTCAAACCAGAGCTGTTTGGACCAATCAAATTGTCAGGGCGGGCTTTATACGATGATGAACAGATGATCAACAGTAATGTAATCATCCACGTCACCAAAGAGAGCTTGGGTTGAATTAGTTTACTAAACGGAGAACTTGTTCGTATTTGCATTCACCTTTACTATTTCTCTCAAAAATGATGATTGTGTTGGCAAGTACTTTTTACAACACTGGCAAAGATAGTTTGCACTCATCTTGCACATCTTCTACTTCCAGCGCGTGTGCAGTTGAGTTCTGTTGACATTGCTTAGCTCAACATACATCACTTAACATTACTCATTGCTCTGATTGGTTGTAGGTCTATCCAATTGAGTGCAGAGGCATTTTCTTTCCTGGTTTGTTTGAAACACACCCCATACGTCACAGCCCAAAGGAGCAGTATCAGACTCATATTCTGACTAGAATCAGAGTATGTCGACGTCAGGTTATTATTGCACTTAAATGGATTAGTGTGACGCATCACTTTCGATTTGATCCTTTTGCGGACATTGGCCTTTTCTGTTGTCGGATCTGATGATCCAACAGTTGATGTGCACTCTCCTGATAAATCCCTAGGCCAAATTCTAAAGGTAGAAAGTGAAATCCAAGAAAAACCAGGTGAACAAAAAGCTTTTATGAATGATTTACTTGTAGCAAATCTGCAAAAGAAATGGGACAAAACGATCAAAAAGAAAAAGAAGAGGGAAAATAGAAGGAAGAGGAATGGACTTCAACCAGGAGAGGATCGCCACGAAGGGAAGACTCTTCTCGAAGTGAAGAGAGATAATTCGATTACTTAGGCAGAAAGTGAAACTGTGATATCAATACTGCTTGCTAGTGAGAGATGGAGGCAGACTGTGTTAAAGGGGTGATGAATTGAGAGATCAACTTTCCCTTGAGCCTTTTATATATAAAAGTTCTTGATGCAGCGTCTTAAACGAACAAAGAGTTGAGAGGAAATGGGACGCGTGTGACAGCGCACCAGATCCGTGTCATGTTCGGCAGCGGCAGATCTTAAAATCACAGCAACACTACTCCTAATGAAGTTTGAAGCCTAATAAATGTTTCTACATTAATTTGGTGACTTACTGTGAAATTATTACATTATATATATATTAAAAACGTGTTTTAAAAAGAAAAATGTGTGAATAATCTAGTTTAAAACAGCACTAAAAGAAAGTTTACATTAAAAATATATTATGCCTACCCACTATCTATCTACCTTTTGTATTTATTGCATAGCATATTGTATGTTCAGGGATGACAGACATGCTATTTATGACTGGATGTAACTTGATACTTCGCGGTAAAAGTGGCTCTCCTATTGATTTTTTCCTATCAATGTGGCTCTCCTGAAAAAATAAATAAATAAATAGCGAAGACCACTGCTCTAGTCCAACTTCTAGTTGAAATTTATATCACCATCTCCTGCTCTATGAACTCAACTACAAGTGTCAGTTTTCTACATAATATTGTTCATAAAAAGGGTTATATTTAGCTCCAAAAAGTGTTCTGCTATTGTTACAAGCCAAAGAACCCTAATTTGGTACTGTTTAGAACCATTCTCTCATTTTTCTTAAAAGTGTAGGCACTAGAAATTAGAATAATTTATGTACAGAAATCATCAGAATTGATTGCACATGGGATTATATTTCACTAATAGAAATCAAAAAGATTATGAAAACTATTTATGAATATTTTTTTATCTAAAATATGTACTATATAACACATGTTGAACTCAAAAACTGCAAGAAAAAAATCAAAGCCATACATCTAAACAAATTGTGTTCTTCATCTCAAAAAGTGAGTTTAGTAAAATTTATTTGGGCACAGTACCAAACCTTTTCCATTAGATGCCAGCAAAGCTCCACTATTACACGTGAAATTAGTTATTTGCAGTACAGTATAATTTCTCTCGCTCAGATATTACATGCACACACGCACACAATTTTTTAGTACACACATAACCACACTCTGACATTTGACATTTGCATAAACATATCCACACAATTATAACTGCATAATTTATTCAATTAGCTATTTAATACAGCAGAAGCAGAAAACAGGAAAAAGTAAGTATTTTATAGGCCAAACCATCAGAAATTGTGCCATCTGGTAAAGAATAGTAACATTTTTTTATTTTGAAGCCCTGCCAACAAAACGTAAGCCTACTAACAAAGACTGCATCATTTTATAGTTAAATGGTCCTTGATTTAAAAATTTCACTTTTTGGGGGTTTCCATGGGGACATTTTGTCCTTAAGACCCTAAAGGCCAGATTTACTAAACAGGGCAAATTAGCGTGAGAGCTAATTCCATAAAAGTGCCGATGGAGTGGACAGTTCTGCGCAGCCAGATCATTTCCATATACTGCTGGGTCATTTTAAATATCTTTACCTCGTGCTGGGTCATTTTTTACTATTAATACAATTAATACCCACAATACAATGATGCTGTTTCTGACACCCAAGATGGAGGCGCGAGTAGTTCGCGAGGCTCTGGGTCTCTCCAGATTCTGCAATTTTGCGTTTTTTTTCTTGCTCATCTCGGGTCTGTTCGTTCAAAACAGTTGTGCCTTAACATCGTACACCCGTGGTGAGATTTTGGATATTGGTTTGCGAATTTCCGACAGTTTTATGGACAATCTTCGACTCCTTCCTAAGATCGCTAGGACACCCGAGGCCATGCACTCTACCCGGCCAGGCGGAAGAGCTCGCAGGCGGCGTCGAGATCGTAAACAAAAGGCGGGGGAAACGCGGAGGACTGAGAGCTAAACTAAGGCTAAAGCTAAGGCTAACCCCACATCGGCTCTCTTTACCCAGTATTTTCCTTGCCAATGTACGGTCGCTAGTGAACAAAATGGAGGAGATTCGACTCAGCATCACACACAGCAAGAAACTTTTGAACTGTAACGTCCTAATCTTCACGGAAACCTGGTTGAACAGCTGAATACCAGACACCGCTATTGAGCTAGCGGGACGCCACACGCTCCGGGCGGATAGAACATTAGATGGCTCCGGTAAGACCAGAGGTGGTGGATTGTGCATTTACATTAACAAAGCTTGGTGCACAAACTCTGCTATTGTTGGGAGTTATTGTTCAGCTAACCTCGAGTTTCTCATGGTTAAATGTAGACCGTTTTATCTACCGCGGGAGTTCACTTCCACCATTATAACTGCAGCCTATATTCCCCCGGATGCTGATGCCAAGCTTGCTATGAAAGAACTTCACGCAGCCATCAGTACACAACAGACTGATCACCCGGAAGCTGCTTTTATTGTTGCAGGTGACTTTAATCATTCAAACTTAAAGTCAGTGCTACCCAAGTTTCACCAGCATGTTTCCTGCCACACCAGAGTAAACAAAACCTTAGACCATGTTTACACAAACATGGCTGGCGCTTACGTTGCGACACCCCTCCCCCACCTGGGACAGTCAGACCACCTGTCTTTGTTCCTCACCCCCAAATATGCACCCCTCATCAACCGTGTGAAGCCATCAGTGAAGACCATCAAGGTGTGGCCTGCGGGGGTTGATTCCACACTCTAGGAAAGGTTTCAACACACAGACTGGAGTGTGTTTGCTTCTCAAGCCACCAGTGGCACTCACACAGACATTGACTCCTACACCTCCTCTGTATTGGATCATATCAATACCACCATTGACAGTGTTACAACCCAGAAACAGATCACCACATACCCAAATCAGAAGCCATGGATGAACAGGGAAGTGCGACTCCTGCTGAAGTCACGCAATACTGCCTTCAGATCAGGAGATGCACAAGCCTAGAGTACATCCAGAGCAAACCTGAAGAGGGGGATCAAACAGGCCAAGCACTGCTACAAGCTAAATATAGAGGTTCACTTTTCCAACTCTGACCCTCAACGCATGTGGCAGGTGTGAAGGAAATTTTACATTTAGATGTGTTTTACTATTAGATGTGTTTTTATTTCATCTAGATGTGGTTTTAACTCTTAGAAGTGTTCATTTTACTTAGAGGTGTTTTTACTTAGATGTGAACCTTAACCTTTTATTCCTAGATGTGTATCACTTGGTAACATTGAACATGTATTTGTACTAATCATTATTAAAGAAATGTAACCAAGCTTTTAGAAATGCATATGTTAAGGGCAGGAGCTCATTGTTCTGAATGATAAATGGGAACTAGCTGGCGGGAACATATTGTGTGAGTGACAGAGTGCTCAGTTGCAAGGAAGCTGGGTAGTGCAAGAGGTCAAGATGACATATCGTACTTTAGGTGTGGCAAGTGTGTGCGCGGCTGTAATTAGACTAGGAATAGACAGGATACGTGAAAATAATGTAGCTTAAGAACAGGAACTTCTGCAGACATGGGTAGTGTGATGTCTAGTTAGAATTTATGCTGAACAGGGGTTTTGAATAAAGATGTTTCCTTTTAAGGCAAACAAGATTGGATGCAACCCACTCAGGATGTATGAAGGGTATATAATGTAACTCCGGAGAGCAAACTTTGCCCTTCTCATGACAGACATTCTCTGTATGTGAACTGCCTATTTCTTGCAAGAAATAAAATCATGTTTGATACTTTGACTTTTCAAAGGTTTGAATTTGTGTTCCTTCCTCCTCATTCTTCGAATAGAATTATTTCCACAACACAGGGCATTCAGGCCATCAGTGACTACAAACCCACCCACTCCACCCCCGCAGCCACTGATGTCAACTTCCTGAACGAGCTAAATTACTTTTATGCTCGCTTTGAAAGAGACAACAGAGAAACTGCCACCAAGCTCAAACCCTCAGCTGACCCACCAATCACACTCTCCTCCACAGATGTCTGCAAGGCACTAAGCCGGATCAGCGCACACAAGGCTGCTGGACCAGATAACATCCCTGGTCGTGTTCTCAGGGCATGTGCGGAGCAGCTCGCTGGGGTTTTTACAGACATTTTCAACCGGTCTCTTGCCCAAGCATCTGTACCATCATGCTTTGAAATGCACTTCCATTGTGCCAGTGCCAAAACACTCTAACCCGAGGTGCCCTAGTGACTACCGCCCTTTAGCACTCACACCCATCGTTATGAAGTGCTTCGAGCGGCTGGTCCTGGAACACCTTAAATACTCTCTACCATCCACATTGGACTCACACCAGTTTGCCTACCGCAGCAATAGGAGCACAGAGGATGCCGTTTCCATGGCACTGCACTCTGTGCTCACTCACCTGGACAATAAAAACACTTATGCACGCATGCTGTTTGTTGACTTCAGCTCAGCATTCAACACTGTCATCCCAACCAAGTTAATAGCTAAACTTGGAGACCTGGGGCCTCATTTATAAACGTTGCGTACACACAAAAGAAGGCGTACGCCGCTCTCTACGCAATAATTGGTATTTATAAAAAGCAAACTTGACGGGAAAATGTGCGGTCCTTCACGCAAGCTCTGACCCAGGCGTACGCACAAAAACGGGTGAAATGAGAAATGGCGACACCGTCGGCAGATGGAAGAAACACGTGAAAGTGTGTGAAACTGTAGACCGTTGTGTAAAAGAAATGGCAATACTGCCTCACATAAATAACATGAAGACTTCACAAAGCAAGTCTTAGAATTAACAGCCTACACGAACACCCGTTTGATCGATCTGCAGTGTAAAACAAACAAAACCAAACGAAAATTACAACAGAAATGCAAATTAACACATATTTGCAAAAGAAATGTGAAATATGTTCTGCAATAATATTGGCATGTTATGCAATTCATCCTCATAAATAATATGGTAAACGAACGAAATAATGTGCAAAACTGATATTCTCGTCAATGTGTCCGTCTGGGGGAGCAGATATAGATGCAATTAGATTGACTGATAGATAGATAATTAGGGAGATATATAGATAGATAGATAGATGTATTAATTGTCCACTGGGGAAAGTTGTTTTCATAGTAAAATTTGTTCATCGGCTACGGAATCATGGTACTCATGCATATGCCTTTAGTTTTATTTTTTATCAAATAATATGACGCATGTCTCAACCATTCAGAAAGCTGCAAGACATTACATTTGCACTGAACTATTTTCCATTTCCACGTAGATTATAATCGACATCTGTAGCTTGTCAGATGCAATTAAATGGATGGAAATAAAATGCCCCATCACAATGCGTAATGACGCACAATGGCTGATCTTGCGCTCTTAGAAGATGTGGCAAATGGAAGGAGTCGGAGTGAACGCATCTTCAGACAAGAAGACTTGCTGGCAAACGAGGACACACACTGGCGATGGAGCGCTAGACGCTTTTTTGCCTCGACTTTGATTTCTGACCATTTCTTTTTTATTTCGTCCATGGTCCGAGGTTGTGAGGCTACAGCATTTACGGCGTCTGCAACCTTTTGCCAACTCAAGTGCGTTTTTGGCATTAGTAGCCTAATGCCCACACTGTGCCCTCCAAAACTAAATTTTTCTCCTCTTTTCCACCTCGCCAATGATAACTTCTAATTCACATTGAGTGAAGTTACGTTTTTTTTATTTCCTCTCTGTGTTTGCCATGATTTCGCAATCAATGAATATTAACTTGTGGGCGTTTCACGGACTATTTATGGTCAACTAGGGGCGTGACACGAAGCCGCAAAAGCTGCGCTACATTTAGAATTGATTGTGATTTATTAAGGGAAAACTGCGCAGGATGTGCGTGCGCACGGTTTTATAAATCCGAATATTTCTGTGCGTACGCACGTCCTATGTTTCATCCGTATGCCACTTCTGACGCAAATCCTACGCAAAGTTTTATAAATGAGGCCCCAGGGCATCAACACTTCAATGTGTAACTGGATTTTGGACTTCCTAACTGACAGACCCCAGAATGTTCGTTCAGGATTCACCTGCTCCACATCCATCACTCTTAACACTGGTGTACCACAGGGCTGTGTGCTAAGCCCGTTTCTCTACTCCCTCTTCACCACCGACTGCAAGCCTGTTTATGGATCTAATTCTATCGTCAAGTTTGCAACCAACACCTCCAGCCTGGTCAAGAAGGTTCACCAGCTCCTCTTCTTCCTGAGGACACTGAGGAAGAATCAGCTCTCCTCGGCCATCCTGGTGAACTTCTATCGCTGCGCAATAGAAAGCATCCTGACCAACCGTGTCGCAGTGTGGTATGGGAGCTGCTCTGTTGCGGAGCGCAAGGCACTGCAGCGGGTGGTGAAAACTGCCCAGCGCATCACAGGGACTCCACTGCCTGCCATCGAGCACATCCAAGGGAAACACTGCCTGCATTGAGCTCGCAGCATCCTCAAGGACTCCTCTCACCCAGCCCACAGACTGTTTTCTCTCCTGCCCTCCGGCAGGCGTTTCAGGATCCACCGGACCAGGACCAGCAGACTAAAGAACAGTTTTTTTCCCCAGAGCTGTCTCTTTACTGAACTCAAACCCCCGTTGATCCACTCCCCTCATATACTGCTAACTCTCCTACCTCACATCCGCCTTCACTTTGTTATTTGCACTACCGAATGTTTATTACAGTCACAACTGTTTACTTATGCATTTTGCACTACCATACCTTAACTGTATTATGCTCATTTGCACTGCCGACTGTTATTTACAGTACCTACTGTTTACATTTGCATTTTGCACCGTACTTCTAACTGTAATATGCAACCACTTTCCACTGCACTTTTACACTTTTTTTGGATAGCTTCTGTCCATAATTTATTGCACTACCTTAATCCACTGCCACATTCCTCATTTTAGCCTAACATATTGTATACCTCTATCTGTAAAATTGTTTATAGTAATAGCCATCTGTATATTATATTATATTCATAGTACATATCCACCTGTAAATTCTGTTTATAGTAATAGCCATCTGTATATTTATTCACTGTACATATTCACCTTTAAATTCTGTTTATAGTAATAACCATCTCTCTATTTATAGATATATTTATATATATTCAGTACTATCCATGTCCTGCACTTATGCAAACGTTGTATATCCTGCACTTGCTGCTATTGCACTTCTGGTTAGACCTAAACTGCATTTCGTTGCCTTGTACTTGTACTTGTGTAATGACAATAAAGTTGAATCTAATCTAATCTAAAAATTAAACCCCCTCACATACCTACCCAGCACTGGGTCAGTGTAACCCAATGTTGGGTAGTCTGTGCCAGATCAGTTAAAACTGGATACTTTTGTCAACGGTAATTGTGTTCTGCTCTGAGAGAAAACTTCCTGAGGGGAAAACTCCTGAATGAAATTAAGGTTTGTATTATATTGTATTGCGATCAAATTACTACTGTACAAAGAGGAAAACGTCTGTAGTCTCACATTTTGGCTTTTTTGCAGCTAACGTCTGCTTGGAATGCTAGATGAATGATGTACCAGTGCCACCATGGAAGTTTCACGGCTGTCAAACAAATGCGTAACCAGGGCTGAAACACGACACAACATCACTGTCATAAAGTTGTTGTGCTCTCCAGTGACTACAATAGGAGGAGCTATTGATCTAGTGCGCTAGCATTACAGCTGTGGTTGCGCTATGTGTTTGACAGGTCGTAACTTGAAATGTCTGATAGGCGTGATTGCGCAAGGTAAAGCTGTTTTTTATGTAACTTTTCAAAAATGAACATATAAGATTGTCATTTAATGAACTGGAACAGCCTACCGATACCAGTTTTCTTCCCACAGATTCCCATTTAACTGCTGTTACTGCTCATCTCACATACCAAAACATTTACTACTAGGTTTTTGAGTGTTTTATGGTTGACTGACTGACTTGAATAAAAAGTATTGTATATTAACTGTTCCTGTCCTACATATAACAGATTTTAGAGTGCATTTTTATGAAAAACCTTCACTATTAAATTGACTGACCCAGCACTGTCAAAAAACAACCCAGCAAAACAGTTAATGTGTAAAACCCAATAAGCTGGGTAAAAATAAACCACCATGTGTTCTGTCCAATATTTACCCAGTGCTGTGTTGCCAAATAACCCAGAAATGGTTGTTTTTAACCCAGCATTTTTTTTAGAGCGTAATGATCAACACAATCTACCTGTTAGGATCTGGTTTAAGACACTTTTTTGGGGGCGGTAAATAATGGCACAAACACCAGTAAATTCACAAGCACAAACCTTTGTAAATCACCTTGCATTATTCATTTAAATACACTCCTCCCATGAATCTTGCGCCTGAAAGGGAAACTCCTACAAATGCACATGCAATAAGGCCAGCCGCTAAAATAACTGTCCACTCCTTTTGCTAATTTATCACTGCATGTTTTTAGTAAATCCTGACAGTAGTTTTTTAGTAAATCTGGTCACATTTTAACCGGTACAACAGCGAACAGAGGGAGCGGCTGAGAATGATGACGTTGTGGCAGATCCAGAGTGGCTCTGGGCAGATCCAATAGTTTTAAACTTCAACAGAGTGCCCGCCTTCAAGGAAGTTAACGCTTGTCAATGGAGAGTGGCCAGACTCTCTACAAATTAAATGTACGAGAGTCTGGTAGGACCAGGCTAGTAAAACTACACACTTCTGCCAAAATGTATGCAGTTGGCGCTAACACAGGGAAAAAGGAAAAAAAGAAAAAGGAAAACACAAAAATGTCCTTAAGGACGCACAAGGGTTAACTCACACACAACACCTGTTCCTATGTGATGCTGGCGATAAAATGTGCAACCCATTTGAATTCTATTGAGAATGTAGTAAAATGCTACAGAGAAAGTCGAACATGATTTAAAACAACCACTAAAATGACTGAAGGAAAAAATCATCCTGCAAGCTTTTTAAATTCACAATGATCACATTTACTAGAATTTATCACATTCTATTGTATTTATTGTGGTAATTCTTGACTAGTTGTAGAATTAATAATTCACTGATTTTTCACTTAATATTTATATTACAACTGGCATGTTGTAGCTATAGTTTCTAAATGTGTTGCAATTTTTCATGAATGCTATAGATAAAAGAAAGAAAAAAGTTAACATTGGCCTAAACATGGTAATGAGGAGCCATCAATAGTCTTTCTTGTAATTAAATCAGTATTGTAACAAATGTTAAAGTTGAACACTTACAAAAACTAGCCTGTTACTTTTAAGGCTGAGTACAAGTAAGTAGGGATGAAACGGTATGGAAATTTAACATCACGATTATAGTGACCCAAATTATCACGGTTATCAATATTATCACGGTTTTGTTCAAACTAGATGAATGTGTTCAAAAAGAACAGATGCACACACTTAAAACATTTCAACAAGTTTCATATTTGAAAATCAACAAACAACAAATAACTAAAGCAGCTCTATGCACTTCTTTATGCTTGATTCTATTCTGTGGGATTTCCTTCCTTATAATGGCCGTCGTCAATAGCAACACATAACGCATAAATAATAATAATTTGTCATAAATTTTTCTCTAATATTATCTCTGTAAATATATTCTCAAGCAATATTCTCATCAGTGTTCAGCAATGACGCATTTAAATCTAGCATATTTTGTGTAAGAGCCCAAACAGTATCCTAGTGAAATAATGCATATCCATATTTCCATTTGATTTGACAGTTTATTGAGTATAATAAGTTCAACAGCCAGATTGGCTAGTGTGCAGCCGAAATAACGTTAAGTTACACCCGCAAATGGCGGTTGTTAATGTCAAGCCCTGATTATTATCCCTTAAATGTCACCCTAGTCTTGTCTGAACTTGTTCGTTCGCTTCACGTTATTATTTCCCAGACGTAGTTTTAGTATTCAGGTCAAAGTCCACTTGCCTTGTGTTCGTAGTTTTGAAGTGTTTCCCCCTATTACAGCGACTTTCTTCTGGCATGTTCTTCAGACAGGGTGACCATCTTCGATTAAGTTTCCCTCAGGACTTTTGTAAAAGCCAAAAAATGACAACGCCTCAGATTTGGTCCTTTTAGAGGCTGAACAATCTCCCGAGTCCTGTCACTGCCTTCTGCCATTTCTTCTCATTCAAAAAACAGCCTGACGCTGACTGGACAAGATTTACCGCGAGTTTTCACAATCGTGATAATCACACGCGGTTTTAATGATAATTACATTTTATACGATATTGCTAACCGTCACTAAATTTTATCATGGTTTATCGTGAAACCGGTAATCGTTTCATCCCTACAAGTAAGTAAGAAAGACCTTTAAAATATGGACCTTCTTAAATTATTGACTAAACAATTGGTTATGTTATCAACCAATTTGCATGTTTGGACCATTTAACAAAAACAAGCAGATAAATAAACCTTACGTGGGAGCAAACTCGGGGTTGTGTCACTGTAAGTCTTTCTCTTCAAATGCTATTGAAGTTAGAAATGTGTATACCAATGTCGTATGTAACTTTAAAGACGGTCCCTAAATTTGCGAATATCGAACGTCCAACTTCAAACCAACTTTATGACATTTTGTAGGCTAATCTTCTAGCTATTACTCAAAACTGATTTTAGTGTTTATTCAAAGTACCTGCATCCTGGAGACGAATGTTCATCTGGAGAAGGATGTTTGTGTGTAATCCATGATGAACAGTTGAATCTCCAACAACTCTGGATGAAAATGACAAACAAACACCTGAAAGGATCCGGAGAGGTAGGCTATTGGTCAGTGGTGGTAAGTAATGAAGTAAAAATACTTTGTTACTTTACTTAAGTACTTTTTTCGGGGATCTGTACTTTACTTGAGTATGTTTTATTTGCATCTACTTTCACTCTTACTCCACTACAATATTAAAGACAAAGTTTACTTTTTACTCCAATACATTTCCCCATGCCCGCTCCAAGTATTTATTACACTTGCTTTCCAAACCAACAAAAAACGTGGGTGCAGGAGAGAATCAAGCTAGTAAACAGGTTCTCCCTGCATGTTGTCAATCGATCATGGATGATCCAGTCGGGGCTAGACTTGGAAAAGCTGACTAGGTTTGTCACACTAACATTAGCTCAGTGTTTCCCAAACTTCTTTCTTTCGCGGCACACTATGAAAGCATCAGTAACACTTTACAATACGTGGGCAATAATATGCATTAATTCGTGCTTAACTAATGCACAGATAATCAAGAGTTAATGTATGACTCATGAAGAACTAAACCATTTATTAATGATTACTGCATCAGAAACTAATGAACATTCTAAATGATTAATAGGTTAAGTAATACATGAATTTCTATTAATTAAATATGACAATGTATTAATTCCCTAATAACATATTATATTAACTAATAAATGTAAATTAATCTGTTAATTATCACAATGGGTCAAAGCCATGTATTTCAACTTCCAGTTGTCTGCTTTAATTAATCATTAGATAACGATTTGCAAAGGTTTCATTATGTCATGACTTTACTTGTTGAGGCACATCACTATTAACTAATTGTTAAGTAATATGTCATTGTGGTTATGGCTTTTGAATTAATTTTAAATTAGTTAATAGTATCTTGCACATCTTCTGTTTGATGCAGCTAATGTTATGGAGCATGTCTATTTTAAGTTCAACCCCTATACTGTGTTAAGTTGCTTCATTGTCTCTTATGATTGCAAATCTAACAAATTCTTAATTGCAGTATCTAATCTTATCATTTGTTCAATTGAAGCATTGCATATCACTCCCAAAACAATTGATCTGCTTAATTATTGATATTTACAGTTAATTTGAATATTTACTTTTTACTTTCGGTACTTGAGTACGTATTAAATTGGATAGGTTTTGTACTTTTACTCAAGTGATGTTTGAATGGAGGACTTTCTACTTTTACTGGAGTCATTTTTTATTTAGGTATATATACTTTTACTCGAGTATAACTTTTGAGTACTTTTACCACCCCTGCTATTGGTATGCTAACATACAAACTCAAATAGCCTAAGCACAGACAACACGAAAAACCAACCACGTTCACTTGATTAAAATTGAAAAATAACGCATAATGCGTCCTTTAGGGAAAATATGAATAAGCTTATGGATGTCACCTGCAAAGCGTCTTGAGAGGAGCACTCACCTTGATCAACGTCTAATTAGGCTACATAGCCTACAGATTCACAAAATCCACGAACTTTTCGATCAAGTAGCCCATGCTACACGTAAATTCATTATAAAGGTTTCTATGAAGCACATAGTCCGTATTGTGAAGAATCGATTCTGGCTGTCAAAATGGCGACACTATGAACATTTACTTTACTTTCATTTAAAAAAAAAAATTTTTTTTACAGAAAGCGAATAGGTAGGCTATGGCATACGCGTGTGATGAGTGCTCGTTTGAGGCTCGCCTTGCCTGGAATTCATCATGAGACTCTTCAGGTGAGGGGAGGAGTGACGGATGGTGAATGCGGAACCGCATAGCCTACTTGCATACTACTCTTACCACTTCTGTCATAGAAAGATATTGTAAAGTAAGAGTTGCATAGTATGAAGAACAGTTCTCTCCTGTAGTAGGCTAGTGAATCAGACACCTACGATTTCAAAAGATCGCAGATCTCATGAGCTGTGGACGCAATTTCAACCGGATGTAATATAGGCTAATCAATAATAAATGGAAATTGCCAAATAGGTTTTGTGTTAATAACCAAATTAAGGAAGTATCTTACAAAATACTTCACAGAATTTATCCTGCTCTAAGCATGTTTTGGAAAGATTTAAGCTTAATATTTCATAGCCTATAGCCTACCTGTGAATTTTGAGCACTAGAAAAGCAAACTATTTTGCATCTGTTTTTTCACTGTGTTAAGCCTACTCAAGATTTATTTCAGAAATATTTAGAAACCTTTATTAATAGAAAACTGATGTGTTTGATAGATTTTTTTTATATTCATTGTGCTTTTTTATACATAAAAGCGATGGAAATGTAATGATTTGAAAGCACTGGATTTTATGGGGGGGGGGGGGGGGGGGTATTTTTGTTATTGTTGTTTAATTTTCTGGCAGTTAATGTTTATGTGACAATGTGAGTAGGCCTATGTAATACCTCTTGTTCTCATGGAATTGAAGAAAAAAGTATATATAACTCAGTTTCAAAATCAAACATTTTATAACAGAACAATACATTGTTTTAAACCAATGAGCATTAAGCTGTCTCATCAGTAAGTCCTTTCTCATTGTGCTTTGAGCAGCCGGTGGTAGTGATGTTTGATTCTTGAACTAATCGTTCTTTTGAGCCGGTTCACAAAATCAAACTCAATCGAATTTTAGTTCCGGTTTGATGCAAGAGACACAGCTGAAGTAGCATATATGAACTGAATAAACCGGTTCAACCAACTGTCAAAGTTTGCTGAGAATTACTATGGAGTCTGATGAGTGCATTGACGATACTATGCAAGCTGAGGCATGTACTGGAAATATGCTTATAATAACTAAAATTGTATTAAAGGTTCATGAAACCCCAAAAATCAATTTTTTGAGATGTGAACCACACCACTGAAAACACTAAAAGCACAATTTTACCAATAAGTGGAAATTGGTTATTTTTGCGTTTTTCTGAGCAATTTCATTCTTCTGGGTTGAAAAGCAAAGTTGAAGCAACTTCACGGATTCTGAGGTAGAAGGAAGCAATGGTGGCTCGTCAGGGGATGCACAGCCTATACCCAACATTTTGAGAAGTATATAGCTGCAGCCTGGAGATCTCCAAATAATAATAATAATAATAATAATAATAATACATTTTATTTCTAACGCGCTTTTCTTCAAACTCAAAGCGCTACAACCTCATACAATAGAGAATAATAACAATAAAGTACAATAAAATAGTCACATTTAGTTACAATAAGCAGCTCTAAAAAGGTGTGTCTTTAAAGATTTCTTAAAACCCTCTAATGTTGAAGAGTCTCTAATTAAATGGGGGTGGGAACTTCAAAACGGGGTGGGAGCTCCAAAATAGGGTGTGGCTTCCTCCCACTGAGAGACAGGTGCATGACACACATGCATGATTTTACCCCCCAATCCAGTTCAGTGCTGTCCACCCTGCAGGCGATTCTAAAGAGTTCATTGGTCATGTCAATTACAGTGCTGATTTCCTATGCTACAACAAATTCTAACCCCTAAACCTACCCTACACCCTAACCTTAACCAGTAAAATTGACTGAGTATGAACTCTTTTAACCCAATGTGCTGCATTACACATGTATGGAGCCATTAAAGGGACATGGTGGTGGAAAAATGTTTGGATGGGAGGAAAAAATAGTTTTCAAAGATATTTGTCAGTGCGATCAGTGCGATCAGTGCTTAGTTCAATGAGTTCAGTTAAGTTGGCATATTCTGTGAAACTCCTCGTTTGGCAATTAATAGCACATAAAAATAATAAAAAGTTTTAAAAAAGTAAATAAAAGTGATAGCACATAAGTAGGCCTATTTTTTACACAAATGATGTTGGTAACCAGCTTACTTTACAACCATAGCATTTGCATAATAATTGCTTACTGATTTTGATGGCATTGTGCTGTATAACAGTGAAGTTTTTGAATATTGTTTTCTAGTAACAGTGAAGGCAGGGCCGTTTGAAGAAATTTGGGGGCCCCAAGCAAAATGGACATGGAGACAGTGCAAATACTGTTGTTGCATATACTGTCCATAAAATTTGAAAACATTTGCAAAAAACACCACTGTATCATTACAAAAAAATTTGTAAACCTTTAACCATTTTTAAAACATCTATAAACATTACATAGATAGACGGACCAGATATTCCTAACACTTTGGGAATACTTAAGGGTTACTAGTTGGTTTGTAAACTGTCTATAAACATTATCTAGATGGTTATTATTATAAAGTTGCAACAGAGGACTAGAATACCTTGATAAATAGTTAATATACAGTACCAGTAAAACATGTGGGTTGTCCTGATACTGTACTTCAAAATGTAACAGTGTAAAAATTGCCACAGAATAAAGTAATTGTTCAAGATCCATTGGTAACTTATAAAAATAATGTCATATTTGCATAAACTGTCACTACTGTATATCCCGACACTAGCACACTAAGATAAGCTATGAAAAAAATAATGTTCCTCTGCCTCTTTCTGGTTAAATAATGTTTATAATAATTGTTAATATAGCATGCTATATTAACTATTCCAGGTTATTTATGCATAGCATAAATAATAGTTAGTATAGCATGCTATGCCACTTTCATCAAAACCTATTACAAAGCTATAGCAATCTCATGTAATTTCATCTGTTCGAAAAAAAAGTTGCACTAACTGTTCGTTACAAAGCAGCATTTGCCGTCAGGCAGGTAACGATAGCTAACATAAACATATTTTTGCTAGCCTACCTGCTGCAAACTTACACCATTTTTGTACAAGACAAGTAGAGCTATTTTATCCAGTGTAATTTATCACATACCACTATCTTGTTTTTTTCTTATCCTCCTCTTCCTTTCTCTATTTTCGTTTCTGGCTTCCTGAAGCATAAGGAGGTTTTGTATTTAACAGGTGTCCTGACATTTCATCCTACCCGTCAGATTGTCCTACCAAGGCTTACTGCGCATGCCCACATCAATATTTTTTATTTTAATTTTTTATATTTACATTTTAAGGGTAGGTTTAGAGTAGGGATAGGTGTGGATATTAATGGATATTAACAAAGCAAATCGCATTAATATGATTCTTGTAGCACAATCTGATAGGTAGCATTTTACATCCATATTTAATATTTATTTATTTAAAATATTTACATAGATTTAAGGGTAGGTTCAGGGTAGGGGTAGGTATGGATATTAATAAAGCCTCAAATCAGATGAATATGATGCTGGTAGCACAATCTGATAGGCAGCATTTTTTGCTGTTGAATTGTGCTACCTACTGTTTTAATGGGAGGTAGCAAAATCTGACAAGGTAGGACAAATCGACAGAACAGCCTGCATTGTCGCGACGGGCCTGGTATTGATTCTATTTCATAATAAATAAATCATAAAAATTATGCAGAAAGACTTTTTATCAAACTAAGTTTTGTTGTAGCCTATAACCAGCAGCAGAGCAGTGATATGTGAACCGAGAGCATGTGTAAACTGAATTTGGAGACACTACAGTGGGCAACACTGGAGTTAATGACTTTAATGACTTAGTAGTCATTTGGACTTGTCTCTCATATTATAAGGTTTGTTTTGAGGAAAGAGGTATCATTTGTGTTTTAACAACCTTTAGCTCACACAATTTATCCAGGAAGTTCGAATCTGTGAATATATTGCCAACTTTTTTGAACTCCTTGTAGCACTGTATTTCTTTAAGTCCAAGTTCAAAGTAAAACTCTAACCACTCTAATGTAATGTTTGAAACACTGCTAGCAGAACATTAAACAGGAAGCGTGTACACTCCGAATTCACAGCAAGTTTTGTGAGGGTACACAAAGTTTCTCGGGAGAATGCAAAAGTTTTCCTCCCATACCAAATTTTTTCCACCACCATGTCACATTATGGGCTCTGTATGCATGATATCGCATTACAGCGGATATACATATATATTTTTTTAGAGAGAGAACTCTGATTGGCTGTTCGGCTGAGTCAGTGCACGAGAATAAGCAAAAGTGATGAAAACGAGCAAGTAAGTCAAAACTGAATAGACAGAAGGCTGTTATAATTTTACAAAAATTGACAATTTCCACAGAATAAGAGAAACATTTTTGCTGTGCATGTCAGAATCGGAATGCAAATATAGTCTTATTTTTTATAGAATTCCGTTGTTGAAAACGCTCTTTGAAGCTAAACACAGATGTCTAATTATGTTGAAGTCACAGACTGGACTGATGAAACCTGCAATGATTACCGTAGTCTACTATTAAGCATGGATTTGATCTAAACAGTAAATCTATATAACACTCACATATGCAGTTCATATGGTACATACATACTGTACACTTCCATGCATTAATTGAGCAATACATTACTCACTTCTGACTGTTACATCTCATATACCTTTTTTTGTTCATAGTTTAATCTTTTTTGTTAACAGACTGTTGCATTGCTTTCGTCTTCCTTGTGTGACGCATTTTTTTGCGTCACTTTTGAGCCACAGGTCGTAACAACATCTAAGAACTTTGTTAAATTGTTTATAAACCTTCTGCAAAACTCTCAATATTGTAAAAAAATACAATGAATTAATCTGCATCTAAAAGATTAGCAAAATATATAGTCTCTGCATAGACTTCTTATAGATTCAGTCCATATTTAGAGTTCAGTTCAAATGATTATCCAGAAACTGTTGTAAAGAGTTGTATAGAAATTTCTGTTTGTATAGAGAATGAGCTTTTATTTTTCTTTCAATCATTAATAAAGCTCTGTCCTGCCACTGCAATAAACACATTTTGACCCTATAAGAGCACTCCAATTCATCTTTAGAGATATCATTTAATTCAACCAAAGCCATATCATCAGCATATTTGATCAGATTAAAATAGTTATCATGAATATACATTTTATTGGTATACACAGAAACAAAAAAGGGAATAAAACATATCCTTGAGGCACCCCTGTATTTATAATAATAATAAAATAATTTAATCAGACAGATTATCATTAAGTAAAATTCTATGTGACATATTTGATAAAAACTAAGGCTGACAAAGTGCTGTAGAGAAACAAATCGAACTTTAAAGGAACATGACACTTTTTTTTGAAAATAGTCTCATTTTCCAACTCCCCTAGAGTTAAACAGTTCAGTTTTACCGTTTTCGAATCATTCTGCCAATCTCAGGGTCTGGCAGTAGCGCTTTTAGCATAGCTTAGCATATAATTGAATTTGATTAGACCGTTAGCATCTCGCCCAAAAAAATTACCAAAGAGTTTCAATATTTTTCGTATTTAAAACTTTACTCTTCTGTAGTTACATTGGGCCGACGGAAAATGAAAAATATAGTTCCTGGCCATATCAGCCAAGAAAATCACAACTTTTCATTTTCCGTTAGTCTTACTACACGATGTAACTACAGAAGAGTAGTTACTCTTTGGTCATTTTTGACCGAGATGCTAACGGTCTAATCAGATTCAATGATCTATGCTAAGCTATGCTAAAAGTACCACCAGACCTGGAGATCGGCTGAATGGATTCAAAACAGTAAAACTCAACTTTTAAACTCTAGGGGAGAGTGTTTCTTTAAAATATAAAAAAAATACCAAAATTAAGGAACACATAACAATCTGATTATTATGATTATTTGCATGTTTATGTGCCCGATAACCGTGAAAGTGTTGATTGTAGCATTATTTTTCGATCTTTTCCCATCATATGAAAGGCTGCAGCAATGAGCATTGAGTACACAGACAGTCTGTTGATCGCGTGAATGCAGTGATCTCGTCATTGCAGCGCGTTTTCTCTCATAAAATGCTTTCACCACAACTAACAGCAAACACAACATCGATATGAATACAGTAAGAGCTTCGTTGTGCAGCATAACAGCGTAGTTTGTTATAACGCCAGTTTGGACAAGTGTGCAGATACACTCGCGACATGTGTTTGACAGATCTGAACATTATAAAGAGTGTACTTTGATCGCTCTCTGTAGTTTAATCATTTAATAACAGATTTGTTTCATGCTACTAACAGAAACGATGCAAAGTTGATCGTTTAGTCACTGGCTTGATTCACTGATGCATAAACAGTATTAAATGATTTAGAAAGAAAGTCTGTGTGAACTTGAATGATTAGCTACACATCAGAAATCACTGATCACAGATCAGGCATTAATGAACACTGTTACTCACTGTTTGTGGCAGTGCTGTCGAATCCAAATCGTAAAAGTCAGTTTGTAAAGCCTGTGCTGACATTGCGACTGATAAACTGAATCCATTTTCTCCTGATTCTCTGGCCGGGCAAAGCAGAGGAATGTGGAGGTAACCTTTCCCCATATGATGACATACAGGGAAGATTCCAGATCGGCTAGTCTGAGCTTTCATTTTCTCAAAGGCAGAGCAGGACACCTAGAACTCGGTTTACAGCTATCGAAATTTCTAGCCACTTGGGGACCATATACAGGCTAGGGGAACTCATATTAATGTTAAAAAACCTCATAAAATGAAAATTTCATGCCATGGGACCTTTAAACACTGTAATATTCGCAATTTCACTTCTTACATATAAAACAAAACACACTTCTACATCAATAAATAGAGTCTAAAAGAAAAAAATACAGTGCACTGTCACTAAAGTGTCTTTTTAACATTAATGCTGTTGCATCTTTTTATTTATAACAACAGCATATTAACAAACAGGCAAAATAAATTTACAAAGTCTAATGTTTTCAAATGGAGAACATAAATAAATGACAGGTATTTCCCATAAATATGAGCATAAATATAAGCATTCGTTTTAAACTACAGTTTTAAAAGGTTTATGTGTTGTTTAATAGACTAATGAGTAAAGAGAATGGAACACTCTGGAATATTCTCTGGAATACTCAAACATTGTCAGAAAAATAAACAAAACAGTGAACACATCATCGCTATTACAGAGTCAATCTCATCTGGCATGTTATCAGAATTATTAATAAAGTTTTTGTCAGTCTAGATTATGAAATACCTGCTATTCATCTATGCGTTTACACAGAACATCTCTCACAGAGATAGGCCTAATAATTAATTTCCACAGAGCTGTAATTATTTAGATGTTTATTATAGTAAATGTTATATAGAAAACTTTAATATAATTTAAGGAGTTTTAAACGAGTGGATCTTGTTAAAAGTTACATACGGTGACTATGCTGCTGGAGTATCAAATTGAACAGCTGAACACGACTTCACGAGATGAGCATAAACAGAGAGAGAGAAATAAATTCAGCACTTTTATTTCCAATGTTCTCTCATTCATGGCTGTTTTATTTCATTCATGTAAAGTTATGTCTTTATTGGGACATGATAGATTACATGACTCCATGAGTTGGTCTCTATTTTTAGAGTTTAAGTTTAAACTACATAACATACATATCTTATTTGTGCATGACTGGCTGTTATGTTAAATAAAGTTTATTAATTAAGGGATACAAGTTATTTTACCTGAACGCCGTTGTTGACTCATCTCCCCTCAGACCCAGGCCTTTAATGGCAGGCTTGAACGCAATTTTCAAAATGTCCACAAGATGGCGCCATTTATCTGTGAATCTGATATTACAAAACCGATACCCGATTATGGGAAAATGCTTAAATATCTGGGAAATTATCGGGAAACCGATATATCAGTCTATCACTAGTCTTCAGTCTCTGTAGCGGCTCCTTATTCACCATCAGTTGATCCTGAGGAAGCTGGATTGACGTCTAAATACTGAGAGTTCTACAATAAAACACACACACACAATCACATATGAGTATGAGACATTACTGCTGTCACGTCACATCAGGAGATCATTTAAAAAAACATAGCCAGAGAAATTTGTATATTCATATTACAAACAGAGATATGAATGAAAACCTGATAATAAAATAATAACGGTAAATGATAAGCAACTCTCTCTTAATCACTTACACACAGAAGACACTGTAAGAGATTTAAATATTCACATATTCACAGATCAGTCACATCACTGAATTAAACTCTAAAGTGTAGCTGGATTATAATCTAATATTCTCCACATATGATGCCTGTTAATGAACTAGGGTCAATTTAAAATCTTTAAATAAGAATATACTCACAATAGTATAGTTCCTTCAGTTTATAAAGTGGATCAGCCTTCAGATCAGAGAGACACTTTACATCAGATTTCTGTAGTTTATTCCCAGTCAGATCCAGTTTTCCCAAGTGTTCAGGGTTTGATCTCAGAGCTGAAGCCAGAGCAGCACAACCTTCATCTGTGACACCACAATCATTCAACCTGTAGAGAACAATGACACAGTTTGAATAGTAGTTCAAGTGTCTGTAGTTTGTTGTTCACTCTGGTCTCAGATCAGGAGAGGAGATATAATGACAGGCATTGTCACACACTGATGCTGATAGAATGAGATGTATGCATGTTGATACTCAATGGAATTGTTAATTTAGTCAAATGTTTGAAGCATTTTGTTAAATTCAAGTTTTTGTTTTTTAAAGTGATTACCAAGCAGCCGACTGTGAGTTAACCATGTTTGATCATTTTAGCCTTTCAAATAAACACTTGGCTTGCTTATAATACAATCCATAGATATAAAACACTTCAAGCATCACAATGTTAGTTTAAACGTTTAGCCTACTATCACCACCACCACAGTAAAAAGGCATTTTTTGACAAGCTGAGGCTGCTCGCAAATGAAACGGGCTACACATGCAGATTGTCTTACCTTACACCTCTCCGCAAAATGAATATTAATCCGATCTTCAATTCCCACACTATATGCACATTTAACGGAGTTCAAGTCAACGAAAGCAACAGATATGAGCTGCATTTATTCATCAGCTCATTTCAAGATCAAAGACTGCAATATGAGAACGAGCGACCGAAGCACTGTTAAGAGCATTTAGTTTAATTAGTTTTAATGAAGATGATTGTGTTTTTGAGCATCTGAGACTTAGCCAAGTTTCACTTGCGGCAGTTTGCGTGTTGGCTTGCTTTAGCCTACTCATTAGCGGCGAGGTGTGTGCACATTTCATTGTTTCTTTTAATGAATGAATGTCTAAAATATAAAATGAAGAAGAAGCCTAAAAAAGGCCCGAAGCCCGGCCCACGTTTGAGGTACGACGTGAAAATTGGCCCTGTGTGTAGGGCACCAAGTGCTCAGGGGGCACCACAAGAACATGTTCTCTCCACTGCAGGCATCATAAAGTAATTGTGCTTAGGGCATCACGACGGCCAGCAGCGGGACTGACTAGCTTGATACAGATGGATCATTCAAACCAGAAAGAATGTAAAGATTATGATGATATTGACGGACGTGAGCGGGATGTTATAGTTCAAGGAATTTTTTTGTACCTTCTACATACTCAATATGATCGGGTGAAAGCACATTTTAAATAGGTAGCACTTATTCACACACACACACACACACACACACACACACACACACACACACACACACACACACACACACACACACACACACACACACACACACACACACACACACACACACACACACACACACACACACACACACAAACACACACACACACACACACACACACACACACACACACACACACGTTCACAAGCGTTCTCTCTAATGCATTCAAACAAATGTAGTCTTACAGTGCTTATCTGCTTACAATTATCTGTATCTGATTTTGAATGAGCAGAAATCTGTAATGTAGGCTATAGTGACCCGTAGATAAAATAACGGATGAAAACGTAGAACTATTTTCATCTTTCCAAACTAAATTTGCACTGCAAAAAGCAGCAATGATATTTAACTGTTAATGCTGATAAAGCCTAATGAGCTTGGCATGTCATAGGAAAAAATGTTTGCACAGTATGTTCCAATAAACCATGTTGAAACTATCGCCTATTGTTTATTTATTGTTTAATTTAATGTATGTTATAAAGCGAACTTTTGTGACATTTCGGAGCTCCCCTGCGGCTCCCGCCCCTCCCACCCGGACCCAGCAGCAGCCATCACTCGGGCTGTGGAGGTGGTTGCAGGAAGGCACCCAAGACCCGTCTGACAGCGTGCCAGACGAAGCGGCGCTCCTGACGCAGACAACTCAGAGATGGGTTTCAGTTCTTTCCATGAGATGGTAGCAGGGCCTCTCCTTCCCCCGGTGGAGGGCCAGGGGAGAATTTTTTGTTCTGCTTCCCCTTGGCCAGCAGTGCCCAGAAAAAACTCATGTCCCCATCTCTGAGCTCCCAGAGGCCGCGGATGGCAATGCGCGATGCTCAAAGGCCTCGCCACTCTCGTCCCCTTCTGGCACCAGACCCCTGTCAGAGGAGACCCCAGTGGAACGCACGTCCTTCCCTGGTCCCTGCCAGGACACAGCAGATGACCATGCCCCCACACCGGGATGCTAAACCTCCCATGTCTGGGCCGGTCACTCCGCTTCACTGCCCCACCCGAGGTACGTCTGTGGTTTGCAGTACCCAGCTGGTTCAGTTCTTGGGAGCCTGGCTAGAGCTTCCCAACCTGTCCTACTGGCTTGCGAGAACCATCAGGCTCGGCTATGAGATTTAGTTTGTACTGTCTCCTCCCCGCTTCCGGGGAGTCTGCTATACCATGGTAGGTGGCAATGCCCCGGTCATGCGTGCGGAAGGTCGCTACCTTGCTGGCGAAGGGTGCGATCGAGACTGTCCCTCCAGCTGAAATTAAGTCCGGCTTCTACAGCCCTTACTTCATTGTACCCAAGAAAACCGGTGGGTTATGACCAATCCTGGACCTGCGCGTCTTGAACCGAACCCTTCGCAGGCTTCCATTCAAGATGTTGACAGCCAAACGCATTTTCGAATGTGTTCGTCCATTTGATTGTTTTGCAGCGATCGACCTGAAGGACGCGTACTTTCATGTCTCCATTCTTCCTCGACACAGACCGTTTCTATGGTTTGCCTTCGAGGGACAAGCATACCAGTACACGGTTCTCTCATTCGGGTTAGCCCTGTCTCCTCACGTTTTCACGAAAGTTGTCAAGGCAACCCTTGTGCCACTCAGGCAACACGGGGTTCGTATCCTGACGACTGGCTGATACTAGGTCACTCTCGAGACCAGGTTTGCGAACACAGGGACCTGGTGCTCCAGCACCTCGCCCTTCTGGGCCTTTGGGTTAACTGGGAAAAGAGCAAACTATCCCCCGTGCAGAGGATCTCTTTTCTCGGTATGGAAATCGACTCGTCGCCATGTACGCACAGCTTACGAGTGAGCGCGCGCAGCCACTGCTGACTTGCCTGAGACAAATCAAGGGCAAGAGTGCAGTTCCACTGAAACTATTTCAGAGGCTCCTGGGGCATATGACATCCGCAGCCGCGGTCACGCCACTCGGACTGCTTCATATGAGCCTGCTTCAGCACTGGCTTCGCGATTGAGTCCTGGGATGGACATGGCAACCAGGCATGCTCCGGGTACCAGTGACTCGGGCCTGGCGGAAGGTCAGACCTTCACCCCGTGGTCAAACCTCTCCTTTCTATGGGCCGGAGTGCCCTTAGAACGAGTTTCCAGGCATATTGTTGTATCAACAGTTGTGCCATTCACATCCCGGGAGACCTGAACCGTGCAGCCGATGAGCTCTCGCAGTTTCAGCTACTTTCTGGAGAATGGAGACTCCATCCCGAGATGGTTCAGCTGATTTGGGAACAGTTCGGCGACGCACAGGTAGATCTGTTTGCCTCCCACGACTCTTCCCATTGCCGCTTGTTTTACTCCCTAACCGAGGGAACACACCCGGCACGGATGCACTAGCTCACAGCTGGCCAAGGGGCCTCCGCAAGTAGGCATTTCCCCAGTGAGTTTCTGGACCTCAGACCTGCTCTTTGTCTGTTATGGTGAGAAGCTGAAGGGAAAGGCTCTCTCCAAGCAAAGGTTGTCGCACTGGATAGTGGACGCCATTGTCTTGGCTTACCAGACGCAGGGTCGTCCATGCCCCCTAGGGGTGAGGGCACACTCTACCAGGAGTGTGGCCTCCTCCTGGGCTCTAATGCATAGCACCTCGCTAACAGACATCTGCAGAGCTTCAGGCTGGGCGACACCCAACACATTCGTGAGATTCTATCATCTCATAGAGTGGAGCCAGTGTTCTCCCGTGTATTCCCTTCTAGTAGCCAGTAACTAGGACCTGCTCGGTGTCATCGCTTGCTCGCCATTCCCCTCCACGGACTGGATACGTGTGATGTTCCTCAGGTGAGTTTCCCTCTGAAGCCCTGAGTTCCTCCAGCACTGTTGATGCAGACACCAGAGTGCATGCCTGCTTGGTCAGCCCTCGTATTAGGCTAGGTGCCTCCATGTGCATGGTTCCCCTCTGGGCAACCCCCACATGTGTATTTCTACTGTAAGCCTCTCTGAGCATGTCTTTCCCTTGGCAAGCCCCTTGCCACCGCTGTACCGCTGGAACGGCCGGGAGTTCAGTCTCGCCTCCTCAGCAGGTAACATAATGCGAGATTGCCAGCGTCCTTCCTTATATACCCACAAGGTGGGGTGGAGCTACGCTATGCAAATTCTGCAGACCTATGGCATTTCATTACCACTGGCTCGTTTTGTAAGAGCTTGAAGGTGATAGGCTTCTAAGCAAAACCTCCATTCGTCAGTCACTGACGTAACATCTCTGTTCCCTCCTCAGGGAACGAGGGTTACATACATATCTGAGACGTTCTTCAACTGATTTTTGAACAGATTATCAGTCATACACTGTATTTCACAGTTAAATTCATTTTATAAATGTTATGACATGACATTTAGGAGAACACAATGAGCTTATGGGATTTCAAAACAAGTAAAAATAAGATGAAAATAGACTTTAACACAGACAGAGGCAAGTGAAAGAGTTTTAATCAAACTAAACAGAAGCAGCTGAACCTTCAGTAAATGTCATGCGATGTGATGAAGATGAGTAAAATTAACTCTACAGTCATCTTCAGTCATCAGAGTCATTTGTGCTGAGATTTAGGGACTTTACATAACATTTTATTTGACAAGATCCTTTTAGTCCTAACATTTACATCTTATCTATGCACCGGCTCGTGGGCGGGGCGGTTGATGTGAGTGGGCGTGTCTGTACTTTTATTTACTTTTGTTTTATACAAAATATTCAATCAACTATCACAAACTATGCATCATTTGAAAGCTAAAACACTCAAGATTCATGTTCTGAACTTGTTTTTGCAATAAATACACCAGAGAGGAAAGGGTTAAAATAAATGCTAAAGGACCGGCCATGTAAACATTAGCATAATATTAGCGGCACTCATCTTTCATCTCCTGTCGTTCAGATCAGATCGGACAAATCCAATAAACACCCGCATACATGTCCGTGTAAGAGTCTTCAAAATGCATCCCACTTTTTAATCCAAAACAACGAAAAAATTGGGAAAAAACAAAAAAATCCTCCGTTGTTTGCAAGAGAGTTTTGAGTTAGCGTAATCAATCATGTCCATTTTCAATGAAATATCGATTCTAATCCGTTTCTGGCAAACTCCCCCTGCAAGAATAGTCTCTTCTCCGTGATATAAACCCTCCCACGTCTCTCTCCTTCAATCAGAGTCTCTCCTGTGATGCATCATATAGAGGAAACGTCTTACAGGCTTGGTGAGCTGTCAATTATTGCGCCCATGGTTTTCGTTGGATAAAGGCACTCGGTGCCTAGCCAATGCCTTTCCAACAAAGGTTTGATTGATGGACTTAGTAACCAATCAAAAGGCATTATCTTGCGCAGTTTATGTAAGTAGGATTTGGTGAATACTACTAGTGCTTAGGCTTTCATTACACCGGCACGCGTTTCCCATGGTGCCTGCCAGTGTTTAGGCAGAAACTGCAGTGGAACGCGCAGACTCTATGACTGACACTTCTTATCAACTAAATGAGTTTTTTACACTTTGTAATTTCTGTAAATAGTTGCTTTAGTTTTTCAGTAACTGTTTATCCATTATAATTAGCCGTTTATTGCAGATTATTTCAGATTTATTTGAATGAAAAACTACTCTTTACAATTGCAAATGTTCTGAAATAAATGGCCTTTTTGAAAGGACGCCTAGATTTTTCTTGACATAAAAGCTTACAGAAGCTACATTACTGAGAGAATCATCCTCATATTTGAATCATGACATGATTAGACATTCAGTTTTATATTTAAGTTATTTTCAGGCTCTTAACATTAAATTCTCATATTTTATTCCCTAAGTGAAAACAAAAATAAAAACGTGAGTCACTTACATGTATATTTACATGTATATTACTCTGTTCCCATATTACTTTGAGTTATTATGACTCTTGGGTAGCAACATTTCAAGTGTCTAGTTTAAAATAAGACCAGGGCCGTATATTTATCAAGCTTCTCAAAGTGCCATTTTAGTCTTAAGTGCTGAGAATTCATGAAATGTACTCCTACTTTCAAACTTAAGTATAAAAGCAAGTTATCAAATTTCTTAAAGCTAAGAATCACTCTTACTCTCCCAGTTATTTAAGACAGCTCGAGAGGTCTCTCAAGTGGTTAGGAGTTGCCAGTAGGGGCTTGTGATGGCACTGAGGAGACAGAGACGTGTGCGCAAATCTTTTTAGAAGAGGAAGAGTGTTTTTGAAATGTTTGACAATGAGCAGTTAATCAAACGGTATCGTTTGGACAGAGCAGGCATCATCTTTGTCAGCGCTGGTTAATGTTGGGCTGAACTTGCCTTTTATAATGTTTCCGCTGTTCGACTAATTCAGCAAGCAGTAGCGCTTCTTCCTCCCGCCAGTTCGGTTTTCTTTTGGAATCCATAATTGCTGATTATATCCAAAAATCTAGCCTATATATAGCCAGGTCAGTTAACAGCACACCAGTTTAAAAAATGTAATTAAGACATGGTGGAAAACGTGTTTATCTTTCATTTCAAATGTGTATATTATAATGTATTCTCTTGAAAATAATTTATTGTCAAATGTGTGTTGAATGTATACATACTCCTCTTAGGAATTTCACTATTCAATGTGAATTTATCTGAGAATATTCTTAAATAGGAAAATCTATTCAGTGATTGGTTCATGCCAATGACATCATCCAAAATCCCATTTGTGGCACAGCAAAGTGTCGTAAATCATCTCTAAGACTGACACTTAAGATTTAGTCCTACACTTCACTTAAAGTATGATTGAGATGCTTTATAACTAACTTTTAAGCACAGCTTTGAGCCAAGAATTTTTTTACTCTTAAGTTAATTCTTAGCAGTGTTCTTGTGAGTAATTCTAAGATGCTTGATAAATACGGGCCCAGATTTATGAATATAGACCATGGGGTTTAAGAGCTGAAGACATTTTCATTTGGGTATGTCGTTTTAAAACAATTCTCAAAAATAGGGGCACAGGTTAAGAGGTTAAAGGACATGTTTTACTTGGGACAAAGACACGTGTGACTATCAGAGAGATGATCTTACCACAGTATCTCCAGTTTACATTGATCCTCCAGTACAGCAGAGAGAAGCTTCACTGAATTTGATATTTTATTACCAGACAGATCCAGATCTCTCAGGTGTGAGGGGTTTGATCTCAGAGCTGAAGTCAGAGCAGCACAACCTTCATCTGTGACACCACAATCCCTTAACCTGTAGAGAACAATGACACACTCTTCACTCTCTCAGTTCAAATCAGATCAGTTTAGCAGTGATTCCATTATTAAATTGAAAGTACAAACTTAACCCTCTCGAGTCGGCCGTCACGCCGGCGTGATCGGCTCGCTTTTTTTCTTATCAGTGCCCAAGAGACTCAAATAACTGTAGTTTTTTATCATTCAGGCAAGTGTTAAACATCATTATAATCTGTTAAGTTTCTATTTTTTTGTGTACAGGTCACAATAAAAACTAAATGTTTTGCTTTTTGTAAAATAAAGAAAACAAACATGATGCGCGATCTGCAGCCTCTCTCTCAAAGACGTTCATTCAGATAGTCTTCAGAAAAGGACCTCTAGCTTAGTGAATACTTGTCTCACAAAAATGAGACATATGTCTAAAGAAACGTTGAAATGTCAGGTTTTTGTCCGAAAAGAGATGGATGTCAGTCACCCGCGAGCCACTTCATTATCCGGTAATGCGACCACGCCCACGGATCGCGTGCTCTATGAGATTCAAATACTGACGATCCACGCGTCAACGCCCACACATCAACTCCATGGACTGTAAAAACTCATACAAACATCTAGTGAAGTGCTGTAACGTTACTTCAGCTACATCGTTTTGAGACGCGTTGAGGAATAATTCACCTCATGAAAAGCTGTTCATGTTCTGTTCAGACTGAGCAAAGGATTCAGGGCTGATTGTAAGGTAGGCCAAGTTTATTCTGTTAGCATCTGTGATTATTAAATGCAAAAAGACCGTTTAAATATGAATCCTGCTGCAATATAAATTGTCATACACGCAAGACTGTTCAGACAAGATTAATTTGGCCTGTTTCGGACAGATTATAACGTGTTTATTATAAAAGAGCCTAGTGTCACATCAATAAAGCTTTTATTCGCAAATGTCTGCTCAGATGCTATAAATATAGTACCAGTCAAACTTATTTTTATTCATATTGATGTTTAAATATTATAGCCTAATGTTATTTTTTTAATTTAATATCAAAGTTTGTTTTATCGAGTTAATATCGAGTTTTGTTTTGTAGAAAGTGAATTTTTTTTGTTTTGTAGAAAGTGAATTTTTTTTGTTTTGTAGAAAGTGAATTGCTTTCTTTACAGTGAATTTCGTTTTGTATAAATTGTATCTTAATTTTAATTATTTATTATTAAATTTTTTAGCATGAGACAACTTTCAAAAACAAAAAAAGTAAAAAAATTTATAAAAAATGCTCTTAGTAATTTTTGTCTTGTTTCTAGTCTAAATATGTAAACATTCTTAAATCAAGATGCATTTACAAGATAAGTACAATTTTCAACTAAATAAGAAGAGTATTTTTTTTCAGTGTAGTCAAATCTTTTGAAAATGTTAAATATAATAGGCCTTTGTTGACTACATTCTAAATAAATGATTCTGAAGTTTTGTTTGGTAGAAAGTTTTTTTTTTTTGTAAAAAGTGAATTGCTTTCTTTACAGTGAATTTCGTTTTGTATAAATTGTATCTTAACTTTAATGATTTATTATTTAACTTTTTAGCATGAGACTACTTTCAAAAACAAAAAATAGTAAAAAAAATTTAGAAAAAAATGCTCTTAGTAATTTTTGTCTTGTGTTGTGAACTTCTGTTGTTTCTTGAAGTAGAGTGCATAGATGCTAATCCAATCACTCAGGCAGTATTGCTCTAAACTTGTCATGGTAAATAGTCAGGAAATGCATAAAGACAAAATACTTAAAGGTCCCATGGCATGGCATTTTTCTATTATTTTATAATGTTTCCTGAGGTGTACTTATATTGTTAGTATGATTTTTACATCATAAAATGTCATAATTTAGAAATAAAAGGCATTTTTTAAATACTGCTGTTTGCCCTGTGGCTGAAGGCCCTGTTACAAGAGGCGTGTCTGCTGTGAGACTTCAGTAAAAACGCCCACTGTTGTGATTGGCTGACATCTTTGCATTTGACATAAGCGGAGGGGGCGTGGTTTAACGAGGTCTACGAGGCACGAGCAGGCACGAGCTGCTGCCAGAGAGACGGATGGACCTGAGTTCACTTCACATCAGTTCTGTCAGTCTCAGTTCAGGGTGAACTGTTGTAGTTACTAGAATACTTCAGGTTATTAGTCTATTTCTAGTCGGAGGGGCTGTCACTCATGTCAGAAAGTTAGTAACTCTAGTAAATTATGGATCAGCGCTGACTCGAGACGCGAACCGTTTAGAACGATTCAGTCCGATTTGGTGAACTGGTTCGGTTCACTAAAAAGAACCGGTTCAAAAGAATGATTCGTTCGCGAACCGGACATCACGGAGACGGAGCGATTGCAAACAAAGTTATTTATAGTAACTACTGAGTTATGAGAGCGCTGTTAGTCAGCGCGAGTTTATTGTGTTTGTATCTGAGAGTTCTGAATAAACACGAGTCCCAGTCACACCGAGTCTTCATCATTATTACCAACTTTGTAACACATGCAAAGTACCATTACAGCTGTCGAGATGAACGAGTTACGAGTAAGTGTTGATAATAGCATTATTTTTTAGATATGTTCCTACCATATGAAACGTGTCAGCATTGAGTACACAGCGCAAACAAAGACACAACAGCATTAATCGAATGTAATCCAGTTTATTGTGGGGAAAGTTGCCTAGCCCGGATATGCTCAGCCCCTTCTGCTTAATCTTGCGCCGCGTTTGGTGCCTCCGCTGTGGGCCAGATGCAGTACTGGGGGTCGGGGATGTTGAAGGCCGAGCGCTCAGTGCAGCCCGAGCTTCGGCGTGTGTGAGGTTTATGAGCCGATGTTGAGCAGAAACGACTGTATGCACATTGTAGAACAGATAGACGCGACGAGGGCGTACAAAAACACTGACTCACAAGATAGAAAACACGAAAACACCGTTCTGTCGGGAGAGAGAGAAGCCGCAGCGTGTGCACGAATAATAAATAATTAGCTAACTTACACGAATAATAAATAATTAGCTAACTTACACATCAGAAATCACTGATCACAGATCAGAAGGAACTGAAAAAAGACTTCTGTTTTCATTTGTACATCCAAACACTGAGAAACTGCCAGCGTTCACTCGTTCACAAGCAATGATCTCTCCAGGACAAATATAGCGTTTGCATGGGCGTGCCAGATTCTCTGGGCGGAGGAAAGGGAGGAAACCGTTCCTGCTTGGACGTCAAACCAGGAGACGTCAGGATTGGCTCGTCTGGCCTGTCATTTTCTCAAAGGCAGAGAGAGACAGCCAGAACTCGGTTTTACACCGATCAACATTTCTATCCACTTGGGGACAATACTCAGGCTAGGGGAACTCATATTAATGTTGAAAAACCTCATAAAATGAAAATTTCATGCCATGGGACCTTTAATGTCTCAACCACTTACACAGCCTGACGTAATCTCCTGAGAATTTCCTCAAGTTTACTTCAAAATGTACAACACAAATATAGATAATGTTTTCAGTTATATTCTATTACATTGGAACCTAGATATAACAATGTATAAATTTGTAATCTTACATTCCCCCCTTTGGGAGTTCTAATAACTCACATAATACAAATTTAAACCTTCATCAGTCCATTCTGTAGCTTATGTTTGTTAACATAAGCCCCATCGTCTAGTCATGTAACTTGGAAAAAGTTACAGGCACATATCACTTTCTCTGTATTGATTGTCTGTACTGTAGTGACGAATGACATGCTGCCACAGAAACAAACATGCCACTAGGGTCCGTATAGTTCATTACGGGTAATATTCTTTTGTGGTTGGAACAGTCCTTGTGAGTCCTTTGTTGACCTTACAGGTTTCTGAACCATGAAGAATTATCTTCAGTCATCTGATGTAATTTTGCTGAAAGATCAAGAATGTCGTGTTGGATTTTGTTCAAGAGTCCTTGACCACCATGTTTGAGCATAAGTGAGTCCTTGAATGCAGCCATCTTCTTTGTTGGTGGTAGGAGAGCAACCAGGGGGCATTGGCTGACTGAATGGACTGAATTGGCTGAGCAGGATGTTATATACAGACGTTCCTCCCATCATGTGCCACCCATGGGATTCCTGCTCCTACTGAAGGCAGGTGTGGCATGCAAACGTTCTTTCCAGCAAACAAGGTGTTTCTTGACATATTCATCAGCTCTAAGAATATGTTGTTTCTGGAGTCTACACTTTGTGTGATGTCCATGATGAGTAGTAGCAAGGCAATCTTGATCATGTTGATGGAAGACTGAAGTTACCGTAGATCATTCTCTGCGTTGTGTATTTTTATTTTTTCTTGACAGTTGACTCCGTAGTGGGTCTAGTTGTCCTTCAGAGGTTGTGGCTTCATACGCAGGTGAGAAAGTCTGTGCATATGGGTCTGGGGACAGCCATCAAGTGGTATCTGCACAAAGAAAACAAAAGACAACAGAGCAGTACTTGTTCTAAAAGACAGCAAACGTTAGGGTTGTCTCGGTTTAATCTGTGTCCTCTATTGTTGTTCCTTCTTTCCCTATTTCTCAATTTCTGCGACACCTAAAGAACAGTGAGGTAAGGATGGACTAGTGTGGGAATGCCTACAAGGGAATCTTCGCCGCAGGTTTGGCCCCCGAATGCTTATTGCATTCAGTTCTTTCCTGGGCTCCTCACTGGTCCGTGTCCTACCCTATCCCCGTTGGTGGGGGAACAACTTTACAGTGTGACACATGACTCCAGGTTTTCCTTCCCTGACACAAAACTAAAGCTGCTGTAATGTTACCTTCAATCACTTGAGCTGAACCATCAACAAACAACTCCAATTCTGCATTCTCAATGGGAGTTTCTGCTATTTCATTCGTAGTTGCGTATGTAAGCGTAACACAATCATGAGTCATTTCATCCTCTAACAAAACTTCAGTCATTGCAGACGTACATGAGGATGGGTTTGTGACTGGTGCACGCTGTAAAACAATGTTCGGGGCTGTGACGCTAAATTTCACTGAATCAACAGGCACATCAGATACTGATTGAATGGCTACATCTGTTTCAAAGAAAGCTTGCAAGTCAGGATAAGCGTTATCAGTCTGACTAACTTCATTCACATCAGTTTTCTCTACAGCTTTGTTGAGGTTCAATTTCTTAGTCAAAGAAGCTACTCTAGCACAGAGTTCTTTGTTCTGTTTCTCTAGCTCTGAGATATGCTGAGACTGTTGTCTAGCTTGCGCTAAACCAAATTCTCTGTGACAACAAATAATGCCTTTCACATTGTTCTTGCGAATACATGCTCCTAAAACTTTTTTACATTCATCAATCGACCAATTCTTGTCTGGATGGATCTCATATTTCTGAGTTAGTTTTTGTCTAACTTTCTCTGTGACAATTAAATTCATCTGCACTCCTAACTGTGATTTGAAATCACTGTCTGTCCACAAAGGAGCTGCGAGACCACCTTTTTCAGTTGTGGGGGTCAGTCTAGCATTATTTCTAAACATTTTTGAATTTCTTTGTTACCACACACTCACAAACACTGATTTCTCTGATCATTTCTTTGTTACCACACACTCACAAACACTGACTTCTCTGATCAACAAACTTGTTAACACAGCTAAACTATTGTTAACTTTCTTTGGCAAAAAACAGAGGACAACACAAATATTAACTAAATGTTAATCTTCCCTGCTTGAAACAGAGGATGACTCATCTCTAAAAACAAACTTTTGAGAGGGTAACACAAATATTAGCTAAATGCTAATCTTCCCTATTTAAAACAGAACAATTATTAGCTTGTGAGGCTAATATCTTCTCTGCTTGAAACAGAGGATGACTCATCTCTAAAAACAAACTTTTTTAGAAGGTAACACAAATATTAACTAAATGTTAATCTTCCCTATTTTAAAACAGAACAATTATTAGCTTGTGAGGCTAATCTCTTCTGCCTGAAAACAGAGGATAACTTTCATCTCTAAACAAACTTTTTAGAGGGTAACACAGATATTAGCTAAATGCTAATCTTCCCTATTTAAAACAGAACAATTATTAGCTTGTGAGGCTAATCTCTTCTGCCTGAAAACAGAGGATCAGAGGATAACTTTCATCTCTAAACAAACTTTTTAGAGGGTAACACAAATATTAGCTAAATGCTAATCTTCCCTATTTAAAACAGAACAATTATTAGCTTGTGAGGCTAATCTCTTCTGCATGAAAACAGAGGATAACTTTCATCTCTAAACAAACTTTTTAGAGGATAACTTAGTTAACCAGACCCTACAGCCATCCGTTAACTCTTCCCTGGCAGCCAGAGGATAAACAAATTTGACCTGGTCTTAGGTTCTTTTGGATAGATCAGCACTCACCATAACCCTTGGTTGAAAGATTCAGTCTGGAAAATCTTTGTTCAGCTGGAAGCTTCACTCTGGATTCCAGTCTGGAACGTAGGCAGATCTTTATCTTTGAGCTTGAAGTTTCAATCTGGATTTCAGGTGAGGAAGCTGGAAACTATCCGGGTCACAAGGCACCATCTGTTGTGAACTTCTGTTGTTTCTTGAAGTAGAGACCAGGGGACGTCGGGATCAAAACAGAAGTGATTCTTTTAATGAGAACTCTCTGTGCTGCAGGTCGTCCGAAAACAGTCTGATCTAACAGTATACCTGATAGGTTATATACGTTCCAAAGGGAGGGATTATACAGCAGAGGAGGAGACATTCTGAACAATACAATGCAAATGTTGTATAGGTAAAAAGGACACACCCTACATAACTGTCTCTCGTCCAGATTCAGTCAGCATAACAGTGCCATTCAAATGCATTGATGCTAATCCAATCACTCAGGCAGTATTGCTCTAAACTTGTCATGGTAAATAGTCAGGAAATGCATAAAGACAAAAGACTTAATGTCTCAACCAGTTACACAGCCTGACATAATCTCCTTAGAATTTCCTCAAGTTTACTTCAAAATGTAAAACACAAATATAGATAATGTTTTCAGTTATATTCTATTACATTGGAACCTAGATATAACAATGTATAAATTTGTAATCTTACACTTGTTTCTAGTCTAAATATTTAAACATTCTTAAATCAAGATGCATTTACTAGATAAGTACAATATATAATATATACACTCACCTAAAGGATTACTAGAAACACCATACTAATACTGTGTTTGACCCCCTTTCGCCTTCAGAACTGCCTTAATTCTACGTGCCATTGATTCAACAAGGTGCTGAAAGCATTCTTTACAATTGTTTGCCCATATTGATAGGATAGCATCTTGCAGTTGATGGAGATTTGTGGGATGCACATCCAGGGCACGAAGCTCCCGTTCCACCACATCCCAAAGATGCTCTATTGGGTTGAGATCTGGTGACTGTGGGGGCCATTTTAGTACAGTGAACTCATTGTCATGTTCAAGAAACCAATTTGAAATGATTCGAACTTTGTGACATGGTGCATTATCCTGCTGGAAGTAGCCATCAGAGGATGGGTACATGGTGGTCATAAAGCGATGGACATGGTCAGAAACAATGCTCAGGTAGGCCGTGGCATTTAAACGATGCCCAATTGGCACTAAGGGGCCTAAAGTGTGCCAAGAAAACATCCCCCAAACCATTACACCACCACCACCAGCCTGCACAGTGGTAACAAGGCATGATGGATCCATGTTCTCATTCTGTTTACGCCAAATTCTGACTCTACCATCTGAATGTCTCAACAGAAATCGAGAATCATCAGACCATGCAACATTTTCCCAGTCTTCAACTGTCCAATTTTGGTGAGCTCGTGCAAATTGTAGCCTCTTTTTCCTATTTGTAGTGGAGATGAGTGGTACCCAGTGGGGACTTCTGCTGTTGTAGCCCATCCGCCTCAAGGTTGTGCGTGTTGTGGCTTCACAAATGCTTTGCTGCATACCTTGGTTGTAACAAGTGGTTATTTCAGTCAAAGTTGCTCTTCTATCAGCTTGAATCAGTCGGCCCATTCTCCTCTGACCTCTAGCATCAACAAGGCATTTTTGCCCACAGGACTGCCGCATACTGGATGTTTTTCCAGTATATATTTTTCTTTGTAAACCCTAGAAATGGTTGTGCGAGGAAATCCCAGTAACTGAGCAGATTGTGAAATACTCAGACTGGCCCGTCTGGCACCAACAACCATGCCACGCTCAAAATTGCTAAAATCACCTTTCTTTCCCATTCTGACATTCAGTTTGGAGTTCAGGAGATTGTCTTGACCAGGACCACACCCCTAAATGCATTGAAGCAACTGCCATGTGATTGGTTGATTAGATAATATAATTAATGAGAAATTGAACAGGTGTTCCTAATAATCCTTTAAGTGAGTGTATGTCCTTTGTCCTGTTACTCTCCGTCACATAGGCCTACCTGAAGCTCATTCATTATGGAGCTCATTGTGCAGGTCATTGTGCATACTATTATGTTCTTTTGTCCTCTCTGGTGATACCCATCATTATTCATTAGATATCACGCCTCCTCGCATACGGGCTTTGTGAAGAAAAACTGTCTTACAAATTTTAAATCAGTGTATTGTTTTATGTGAACCAGTCGGCTCAATGATTCTCACATCAGTTTAAAGCAAAAACTCCAGGCAAATACATCCATTAGTCAAAAGTCTTGTTGATACTCATCTATTGTGTGTTTTGAGGCCTTAAAGCTACACTGTGTAACCTTTTTAGTTTATTCTTAGCTAAAAACACATAGTTCTTTCAAAAATATATGTGCTCATTAATGTATATTTACTTCTTTCAAGTTATAAAGTTTTCTCGTAAGTTTATAATATGCCATTGAAAATACATACGGGTGAGGGGTTCGAATGCGGGTCGCCATGCCCCTCCATCTTGAAAGTACATTAGCCAAAGAGGGACATACCCGTAAATTCAAGCTTCACCTTTCGCGTTTTAACACTCGATGGCACCGTGTCGAATGTGGGCGAGGTCGAATTGGAAGCCATGTTAATCTTGGACTAAATCGGCCACTGTAGGAGTTAAAACAAAATTGGAATTGAGAGGAACAGAAACTAATATTCACTGGATGGTCATATACCTTTTCACCGCTAGATGGGGGAAAATATCACACAGTGTAGCTTTAATTTAAAAAAAACTTTTTTGTTTTCTCAAAAACCATGCATAAACATTTTTCTCTCAAAAATTATATTTTTGCATGTACATACATGTTGCTCACATATTATGGTAGCCCAGTTTGTGCTGAATACAGTGTAATTACACTTTTGCCATTAATATGTTTATAAGCAACTGAAAAAAACACAAATGTCAGAGCATGTCAAAACTTCTAAAGGGCCCCAAAACAGCTCAGACTCCAGAGGGTTAAAGCACAAATCAATAAGTTTGATGGATCAGGATCTGTATTTTTGTCTAATGCTAAATCTATTTTAACTAATGACTGTGTTTACAACAGTTTACAGTCATTTATATCTGTGACAATATGTATGAAGTAATGATTTGTTTGTGAGAGATTAACTTAATTAAAAAAAACTTTTTAAAAAAGAAAACCACAAACTTTTCTCAACTTAATTGTTTCATTCTATGAAAAATGAATGGTTTATCTTTGCTTTGAAAAGCTGTTTGAAAACAGTCACTACATCCCAGTCAACTCCAAAATAGTAGTGGGTGAAACAAACGTTATGCGATATATAAACGATACAAAATTGGCCTACGATAGAGATTTTAAGTCTATTGCACTATAGCGATAATGCACGTTGATGACAGAATCTACCCGCGAAATTTAGAGCCACAAGCTGCAACTGGCAGCAATGCATCATCGTATTGCTCATCCTGAGTAAACATAGCTGAAAGCGAAACGGAGGAGCTGGTAAAAAAGACTGGTGCAACATCCATTGTTTGGACTTCGTTCGGATTTAAGCCGTCCGACGCACAGATGAGCAGGCACGTGCGCGCACACACACACACACACACACACACACACACACACACACACACACACTCGCTCACTGTCTTTGTAGCCTCTGCAGTGTTTCCCTTTTTTTTTCTTTCAAATTTTACTAATAATTCTCTCTTTGTAAACTTTGTTCAATGCATGCGAGTGCTGCCGTATGTTCGAATATGACCAGTCATTTTCGCCGTCATCACCCAGGTGTAGTGCCAGAAGACGCAAATGTGAAGTCGCGTGCGCTGTGAGAAAATTTGTCTCTGTGCACTCATCCGAAAGCGCGCACACGTCTCACAGAGCGCAAATATTGAGTTCTCTTTCAAGTCTTGCTCTTGAACGGGCAAACTCACACAAAAAGTATGTCAACATGTCCATCTTGATGAGTATTCTAGCAGACATAGTCTGTATATTCCTTAAGTAAACTTTATACAGTCGAGAAAGACGACGCATATCCGTGCATTGGGTCTTAAAGGGGCAGTAGCCTTTACTGCTGTCTGTGATACAAACCGAACCGTGAGCAATCTGTACCGTTATACCCCTAGCGTAACGTATGCGAGGGGGTGCCACAAAATGGAGAACATTTTCAAAGGGTGCCATGACTGAAAAAAGATTGGGAAACACTGCTATAGAGGACACGAACGCATAAACCATCACTTCATGAGAATTTACCATTTCATTTGAGAAAACTGTCATATCATAAAATGAACAGACACTCAAAGGTTTTCACGGCAACCCGTCAAAATAAAAGTTTGGTTTAACGTGATACATTTTTCAGAATATATTAGGCTACTGTTGTAGCCTACAGTAGATTTAACTTTGTCTCTATGTAAAAATAATTCGTGTTACGACCCTTGAGGTCTGTGGGTGTTGTGTTTGTTGTTGTGGGTGTGTTTTGTCTCTCTTGTGTAGGTGTGTGTACCCGTTTGCTGAGTCTGACGTGGAGTGAATCCCGCAGCTGGAGCTGATCTGCGGCAATTAGTGGGATGTATTTAGCGGAGCCAGTGAAGTGCGCTGGGGTCTCTCACTTTTTCTCTTGGCGACTCGTGACCGACTGTGTGGATTACTGTGTGAATTACTGTGTAAATTAAGACTACTGTGTGAGTTGCTGTGTGGAGTGTCGGACCAGTGTTCCCGATCAGCTAGAAGTTGGTGTGGTGAGCAGCGGGTATCCCTCGCGGGTATTTCATCTGCGCGGTGGGAGCCGTGTGCGCACTGTGTTGTGGTGTTGCTTATATTTTCTGTTTAGCATTTTGTGATAATTTGTTAATAAATACATAAACTTGAGACATGTTTCGAGTCATCCTTGGTTTTTCCATCCTGGGTATGTCTATTTGTTAGTCCCACTCCCCGTAGAAAAGGGGGTGGACGTAACAATTCGTCTCAACAAATAATAATAACAATTATGCCTAGATGGTTGCTTATTTTTCACTTTTTTATAAACAATGTTTACTTATAACAGCATACAGCCTTTAAATGTTTATGTATTATTTACTTATAATGATTATCATCATAAATAATAAACTTTTTGCATTTAATTTTTTTAAATACTTAAATAAAAAAAAAACTTAAAAAAAATGGTGGTACCGAAATTGGTACAGATCTGGCACGCATCTCCCTGTATCATTGCGTGATACTTTTGTATAATTTTTGTAAAGTTTTAGCCTGGTTGCTATTCACTGCCATTATATGGATAAGCGCGTACAGGACGTTTTTAAAACTTTCAGTTTTTTTTTTTTTTGTTAAAGTCTCTGCAGCTAGTGTACTTGAATTCTATTTATCTGCAACAATATGTTATAATTACAGTTTTGCACAATAAATGTTCTCAAAACTACATACAACGTTTCTTTCTTTAAAAAAACAAAAAAATACATTTAGCAGTTTGGCTTTCCTTAGGGTCTAACCCGTTCTGAAATGGTTCTATTATAATTTTTATATCGCAATATATATCGTTATCGCAAGAGGCTGCAATGTATATCGCAATATGGATTTTAGGCCATATCGCCCATCACTACTCCAAAATCAAGTCTGTTTAGAGCTTAAATTGAAATTTTCTCTTGACCTTCTAGAAAACTAAGCAAACATTCACCCTGCTTTGTTTTAAATATTTAAAATGAAGAATAAAAACAGGCTTAAATCTTTCAGATGACAAACACCTGTCATAATAATGTAATAATAGTGTTTATGTTTCCATCACTGCACAATAATAGCACTGACCTTGTGATGAGTTGTGTTCACCCATCAGAGACAATAATGTATCATGAGATGTAATCTGAATGTTAACACCTTCGCTTTCCTTTATCTCCCTGTATTATCCGGGACTTCATTCACAAACGGTTGAATAAAATGCCCACCGACGTACTAACACACTCTTATGAGAAAAATATCTGACATTCCCTTCCTTCCCCTACAACACATTATCTTGTATATTATGAGATTTGTGAACAAATGATACAGTACAGTACTGTTTTTTTGTTGTTGTCATAAATATGCTCTTTTTGGCAGAACCTCTGGACCCATTTATTACAAATACTAATTGCAAGGAGAGAGCAAAGCAAAAAACACAAACTAGTTATTTGATCATTTTCATTTTGTGTTATGTGAGCGCTACATCTCATCTACAACAATTTTTTTTCCAGATGATTCAATCTTAACCCCTTCAAGTCGGCCGTTGCACCGGTGCAATCAACTCGCTTTTTTTCTTATCAGTGCCAAAGACTCAAATAACTCGTTTTTTATCATTCAGGTATTCATCATCAGGCAAGTGTTATACATCATTATAATCTGTTAAGTTTCTATTTTTTTGTGTACAGTCACACAAAAAAACAAATTGTTTTGCTTTTTGCAAAATAAAGAAAACAAACATAATTCGTGATCTGCAGCCTCTCTGTCAAAGATGTTCATTCAGATAGTCTTCAGAAAAGGAACTCTAGCTTAGTGAATACTTGTCTCACAAAAATGCAGCCATATCACCCTGTAGCCCAAGACTGGTTTCCCACTGAAGCCAAGCAGGGCTGAGCCTGGACAGTACCTGGATGGGAAACCTCCTGGGAAAACCAGGTTGCTGCTGGAAGAAGTGTTAATGTTGATTGTTAAAAGTGAACAGCACAAATAATAAAAGACGCATCATTTGATGCGCAATATATCAGAAGACATGGAGTTTGTCAGAAATGATTCTGGAGTTTTGTTTTGCAGAAAGCCTTTCTTTAAAGTGAATTTCGTTTTGTATAAATTGTATCTAAATTTTAATCAATGTTTTTAATATAGCAGACAATAGCCTTAGCGCTGGCGTGATCATGCATTGCACGCATGTCTCATAAATGAACTGAAACTCTAAATGATATTTGAGTATTGTGTGTATCAGACGGTTTACAAAATCAAATGATTCAGAAATATTTTGCCATTGAAATGACTGGGAAAAAGAGTCCCAATCAACCTGAATTCACCCTATACTCTTTAAATCATAATTGCATTGCATTAATGTTGTTTTAAATCCATCAAATTCCATTCATCATTACCAATTATTCAGTTATTTATATTTACTGAATACTGAATTGTGTTCAAAGTCACAATATTAGTTTTTTTAGCATGAGACTTCTTTCAAAAAAAATTTAAATAGTACATTGCAAAAATTGTTTTTCTTAGTATTTTTCTCTTGTTTCTAGTCTAAATATCTAAACATTCTTAAAACAAGATGCATTTACTAGATAAGTAAAATGACATAAGATATTTGTTCTTGTTTTGTTGAAAATAAAATAAAAAAGAAGGGAGTTTTTGCTTAAAACAAGCAAAATTATATGCCAATGGGGTAAGAAAAATAATCTTGTTTCTGATTGAAATCATGTTTCTTGTTTCGGTCCCAAACAGAAATAAGATTATTTTTCTTACCCCATTGGCAGATAATTTTGCTTGTTATAAGCAAAAACTCACTTCATTTAGATTTTTCCCCCCGGAAAATTTTACTTATCTAGTAAATGATTCTTGATTTAATTTTTTTTTTATATTTGGACTGGAAACAAGAAAAAATACTGAATAAGAAGAGCATTTTTTGCAGTGTAGTCAAATCTTTTGATAATTTAAAACATAATAGGCCTTTGCTGACTACATTCTAAATTAACTACAACAAAATATATTTCCTTTGTCCTGTTGCTCTCTCAGTCACATACCTGAAGCTCATTCATTATGCAGGTCATTATGCGGCCCATTATGCGGGTCTTTTGTCTCAGGTGTGATACCCAGCATTATTCACATCTCCTCGCATATGGCCTTTGTAAAGAAAAAGTGTCTTACAAAATGTAAATAAAAAAGCACAAATGTCAGAGCATGTCAACTTCTAAAGGGCCCCAAAAGAGCTCAGACTCCAGAGGGTTAATCAAAATCTTCCCCATTCTTGCCGAATTAAGAATCTTAAATCATAAACATTCAACACCCCTCTTTCCCTTAGTAGACTGTAAGAAACTATAAATCACTTAAATTAAATCTGTCTTCATGTAATTGAGCTGGATAGTTGATCAGCACTGAGTTCCTCTTCAAACCTATCAAAACACTGACACTGGGTCTCATTCACTAATAATTGTGTGGATTATTTAGTATTTGTAAGCACAGGAGAACTTCTCACAAAAAAAGCTCTGCCTAATTCACAACACACACACATACACACATTAATTTATTCGTAATCTTGTTCTGATGTTAGTGAATTTGGAGTATTAATCTAAATGAGCAGCCCGAGGTTAGGCATTTGCATAAAACACGCCCAAACATCTCCATATAAGGGCTTTCCTTTACAGCCTTTCGTCACTTTGGTCAAACATATGCAGACTCTCTCACCAGATCCTCGAGCAATTTCCGGTGTGCCATTATCAAAACCAGTTCAAACACAATAAAAACCTTTTATACACACCCAGATTACAGACTCTCATTAGCAGTTGTACACACGAGTATATCTGCGTTATTCAGAGAAACCTCGCAGCTCAAGCTATAACACAGCTTTTCTTATAAATATATGTAAGATTAAATTAAATTGTATTATAATATAATATAATATAATATAATATAATATAATATAATATAATATAATATAATATAATATAATATAGTCGTGTTAAGATGAAATAAAACTTATTAAGGCCGCAGATAAAAGTGTTTTTTTGCGCACGAGTGGTTTCAGTTGTTCCTACATTTAGAATACATTTTAGTACAAGTTTTAGGTGAATCAAGATTTGCTCATGAAAACTCAGATTTATACATGTATAGTGAATGAGACCCAATGTATTTTATTTTTATTTTGACACTACCATCCTTAGATCTGATTTTATCTTAGTTGCTGGTATTTTGAACATTGTTTTGAACATCCTCTCTGTAATATTCCTGCTTCTATCTGTTCCCATTACAGTCACTGAATCTCCCTTCACATTTTTCTTTTCAGTATTTTAAATTCTTCAAATTCATTATTGTTCTACCTCTTTGAACAACAGCACTCAATATTTTGATCTTATCTAAGAACGCAACTGCACTGTTCTCAGTTCTGACTGTTGAGCTCGAGTCTGTTTAACCCTCATGCACTGTTCGATTTCTGCTTACAACCCTAACTCGATTCAATACAATTCCCCAAAAATCACACTATGGGTAAAAAAAACATACAATCAGGTACAAATAATTAACTTTTAATATTAATACTATTAAAAACTTTTTATACATTTATACAAGGCAAAAAACTACAGGTGAATAGGGAATTTTTTTAAATGACAAGATATCACTGAAACTTCTACGGTTTATTACTGGCATAAACATAAGAAAAAGTTGTATTACAAGTTTTGTGTAAAATAATGTTTGATTATGCAAATGAGGCTTTATATACTTACAATGAGGAAAATAAGTATTTGAACACCCTGCTATTTTGCAAGTTCTCCCACTTAGAAATCAAGGAGGGGTCTGAAATTGTGATCGTAGGTGCATGTCCACTGTGAGAGACATAATCTAAAAAAAAAAACATCTAGAAATCACATTGTATGATTTTTTAACAATTTATTTGTATGATACAGCTGCAAATAAGTATTTGAACACCTGAGAAAATCAATGTTAATATTTGGTACAGTAGCCTTTGTTTGCAATTACAGAGGTCAAACGTTTCCTGTAGATTTTCACCAGGTTTGCACACACTGCAGGAGGGATTTTGGCCAACTCCTCCACACTCTTCTCTAGATCAGTCAGGTTTCTGGCCTGTCGCTGAGAAACACGGAGTTTGAGCTCCCTCCAAAGATTCTCTATTGGGTTTAGGTCTGGAGACTGGCTAGGCCACGCCAGAACCTTGATATGCTTCTTACAGAGCCCCTCCTTGGTTATCCTGGCTGTGTGCTTCGGGTTATTGTCATATTGGAAGACCCAGCCTAGACCCATCTTCAATGCTCTAACTGAGGGAAGGAGGTTGTTCCCCAAAATCTCGCAATACATGGCCCCGGTCATCCTCTCCTTAATACAGTGCAGTCGCCCTGTCCCATGTGCAGAAAAACACCCCCAAAGCATGATGCTACCACCCCCATGCTTAACAGTAGGGATGGTGTTCTTGGGATGGTACTCATCATTCTTCATCCTCCAAACACGTTTAGTGGAATTATGACCAAAAAGTTCTATTTTGGTCTCATCTGACCACATGACTTTCTCCCATGACTCCTCTGGATCATCCAAATGGTCATTGAGTTGACCATCCAAATGGTCAACTTAAGACGGGCCTGGACATGTGCTGGTCTAAGCAGGGGAACCTTCCGTGCCATGCATGATTTCAAACCATGACGTCTTAGTGTATTACCAACAGTAACCTTGGAAACGGTGGTCCCAGCTCTTTTCAGGTCATTGACCAGCTCCTCCCGTGTAGTTCTGGGCTGATTTCTCACCTTTCCTAGGATCATTGAGACCCCACGAGGTGAGATCTTGCATGGAGCCCCAGTCCGAGGGAGATTGACAGTCATGTTTAGCTTCTTCCATTTTCTACTGATTGCTCCAACAGTGGACCTATTTTTTTTCACCAACTGCTTGGCAATTTCCCCGTAGCCTTTTCCAGCCTTGTGGAGGTGTACAATTTTGTCTCTAGTGTCTTTGGACAGCTCTTTGGTCTTGGCCATGTTAGTAGTTGGATTCTTACTGATTGTATGGGGTGGACAGGTGTCTTTATGCAGCTAACGACCTCAAACAGGTGCATCTAATTTAGGATAATAAATGGAGTGGAGGTGGACATTTTAAAGGCAGACTAACAGGTCTTTGAGTTGATAATTCAATATACTTTATTTTTGACAAAACATCCCATGTTACGGTAGTGACTGCACATTTTCGGTAGTGACAGTAATGTTTTGGTAGTGACCACTATACTTAGTTTGCCATGGCTGAATCAGACTGTCAACATTTTATGTTAATATAAATAACTAACTATGATGCACATTTGCAGTCAGCACATACACTCACCTAAAGGATTATTAGGAACACCATACTAATACTGTGTTTGACCCCCTTTCGCCTTCAGAACTGCCTTAATTCTACGTGCCATTGATTCAACAAGGTGCTGAAAGCATTCTTTAGAAATTTTGGCCCATATTGATAGGATAGCATCTTGCAGTTGATGGAGATTTGTGGGATGCACATCCAGGGCACGAAGCTCCCGTTCCACCACATCCCAAAGATGCTCTATTTGGTTGAGATCTGATGACTGTGGGGGCCATTTTAGTACAGTGAACTCATTGTCATGTTCAAGAAACCAATTTGAAATGATTCAAGCTTTGTGACATGGTGCATTATCCTGCTGGAAGTAGCCATCAGAGGATGGGTACATGGTGGTCATAAAGGGATGGACATGTTCAGAAACAATGCTCAGGTAGGCCGTGGCATTTAAACGATGCCCAATTGGCACTAAGGGGCCTAAAGTGTGCCAAGAAAACATCCCCCACACCATTACACCACCACCACCAGCCTACACAGTGGTAACACGGCATGATGGATCCATGTTCTCATTCTGTTAAGCCAAATTCTGACTCTACCGTCTGAATGTCTCAACAGAAATCGAGACTCATCAGACCAGGCAACATTTTTCCAGTCTTCAACTGTCCGATTTTGGTGAGCTTGTGCAAATTGTAGCCTCTTTTTCCTATTTGTAGTGGAGATGAGTGGTACCCGGTGGGGTCTTCTGCTGTTGTAGCCCATCCGCCTCAAGGTTGTGCGTGTTGTGGCTTCACAAATGCTTTGCTGCATACCTCGGTTGTAACGAGTGGTTATTTCAGTCAAAGTTGCTCTTCTATCAGCTTGAATCAGTTGGCCCATTCTCCTCTGACCTCTAGCATCAACAAGGCATTTTCGCCCACAGGACTGCCGCATACTGGATGTTTTTCCCTTTTCACACCATTCTTTGTAAACCCTAGAAATGGTTGTGCGTGAAAATCCCAGTAACTGAGCAGATTGTGAAATACTCAGACCGGCCCGTCTGGCACCAACAACCATGCCACGCTCAAAATTGCTTAAATCACCTTTCTTTCCCATTCTGACATTCAGTTTGGAATTCAGGAGATTGTCTTGACCAGGACCACACCCCTCAATGCATTGAAGCAACTGCCATGTGATTGGTTGATTAGATAATTGCATTAATGAGAAATTGAACAGGTGTTCCTAACAATCCTTTAGGTGTGTGTATAGCAGTATAGCAGACACACATCTGACAGTAAATATCTGATAAGATCACCTAGAGCTATTCTATACTTTGGGCCTTGAGGTGCAAGTGAGAAGAGGTATGCACTAGTGTTGGGCGGTATGACCAAAAATGTATATCACGGTTTTTTCTAAATTATATCGGTTTCAAGGTATATGACGGTATTTTTTCCCCCTGTGCATGACCGGGTTTTAACCACATTTTCAACTGATTGAGAGGAAATACTGCAGTAGATTGACTAGAATGCCCTATTTTACTGTCATGACGGGTGAATATTGTAGAAAAATTCCACACTAGAGTTAATACAGGTTTGCAAAGCCCCCCAAAATGATGCTATGGAGAGACAACCAATAAAACACAGACCTGCAACACACTCATTACAGGCACATGAATATTAAAATATGACCACAGAGAGAGAAAAAAACAGAGTTGAGGGCACCTTAAGCATTTAAAAAATCTTATCTTGTTGTTATAAAAATCCTATATAACAACAGCTGCCAAAACGAGGGAGAAACACGGATATTTGCAATACATTTAAGAGCACTCTCTGAACAAATGACATACATCAGTTTAACACAGAAAGAATAAAGCCGTTACTTTTTTGCCCATTCTTCTTTGAATTGTTGGTTTATTTATTAACTTACATCAATCATTGTCTTTTGTATAGCAGAATAATCAGACGTATGGTTCAGTGTAGCCAAATCAGTGCACATTTCATTTGAAGAGGACGTGATGAAATATGTGCGCATACACGCTATGGGTTTCACGTTTAGAGCACTTTAGTATATGAAATATGTCCATAAAAAACTTAAATGCGCTCGGTCCGGTCTATATCTGATATATGATCCATGTGGTGAGCGTTGTTAATCTCATCATGGCGCTCCGCGCAGAAACCGCTCTCTCGCGCGCGCCGCGTGTAGTTTGAATTCTCCACTTTAATCAAGGGCTGAATCCGAAATCACCCCCTATAACCTCAAATAGGGCATTATTTGGAGGGGACAGCGCTTTGTAGCGGTGCCTGAAACCCTAGTGGACGTTATTGAGTGCACTCATTCTATCCCACATCGCACCGCAATAACGAGTGTAAAGCCGATGTACACACAACGGTTGTCCGACTTCACGCACTCGTTTTCATTCACTCCTTCAAATAAAGTGATAACGTAGGGAATAGTGAATGAGGGTATAGGGGGCGAGCTCGGATTCAGCCATAGGCTGTAATGCGATCTCAGCTGTGCTCTGACTGCTCTCACTAGTACAGTGCAACAGTGAAATGGGTCCCCTCTCAAACAATGACGCACTGCGCCGCGTTCCGAACGTTGTTTAACCTGTTAAGCTGCACCCCCACTTTGGGGCTCACAGCTGAAAACGACCTACCTGAATTAAAACAATTATAGCTCCTGAGAACAGTGTGCTACAGGCACAATTAAGGTATCTTTGGAAAGAAGACACTTGGGACTCTAATAAAAAGCAATCAGAGTTGATATTTCTCAAACAGATAAAAAATTATAATAGTTGAAATGCCTCAAAAATTATTTTTTTTGAATAATTATTCAAACTTATCAAACTTACCACACGACTTATCAGTTTATAGTTCAAGTTTGAGGAAGATATAATGAAAAATGTGGTTCCTGCAAGCTTTTTTCCAAGACTATGTCTGTTCCATTTCTCCCTCCGCCTGCTTGAGGCACATCCCCAGAAATGACATCTCCCAACTAAAACAATTGCAGTTACTGAACAATTTGCACTACATGCACAATTAAGGTATCTTTGGAAAGAAGACACTTGGGACTCTACTAAAAAGCAATCAGAGTTGATATTTCTCAAACAGATAAAAAATTATAATAGTTGAAGTGCCTCAAAAATTATTTGCACTACACAGAATGTTGTATTATTTCATGTAAAAATATATGAAAATAGACCTGGAGGAATCCAGTTAGTTAATGAATTGAAAGGCACAAGTCTCATCAGTTTATATTTAAAATTTGACGAAGATATCATGAAAAATGGGGTTCCTGCATGCTTTTTTCTAAGAATATGTCCAGGTGCCAAGAAACCTACAGGAGACTTGATAACCTAATGTTATGAAGGGTACTGCAAGCTGTTTTAGCCATCATATATGATGCTTGAATGCCTTTTCAACTATAAAATAATAGGCAGAACCATAAGACTTTGTATAAGTGATTTATTTGTACAACAGAACTTATAAAAATATAATAAAAATGAAATATTAATAAAAAAGAGCTAAACTTCTTTGCAACTGAAAATACAACAAGTAATATAAGTATAATAACTATAAATATAACTAGTAATATAAATAACAATATAATATAAATATATAGCTATAAAAACACACACAATTTGCAAATGTAAAAAAAAAAAACATTTACTGGCCTTTTACTGGCCGATTCAGGTCTACAACAGCAAGTGCAGATCTTGAAGAATCTGAAAGCTTTCTTCTCTTTTCTGCTGGTTGGCTGGTGCTTGGATGCCATAGCTCATCTGAAGACTCAACCTGATGCCTGTAGAATGGCAAGGAAAGGAAAGAGAATTAGCACTGCATGTATTATTTCTGTATAGTTTGCCCATTCAATCAACAATCACACTGTCATCATTCACTCTAATTACAGGCCATCCCATGAACAATGAAACTGATGGGCAGTCGGTTAGACAGCATTCATATTGATGGTCACCTATACATTCTCACACAGCCCAAGCATCAATCTAACGGCCGGCTATACAGTGAGCATTCATATTGACGGCTGCCCATACATTCGCACACAGTCCTACAATCAATCTAATGGCCGGTGATACAGTGAGCATTCATATTGATGGCCAGCGATAAAATCAACAATCACACAGATGGTCGGCCGTCCAGAACTTTTCTTTCTGTTTTTTGTAGCACAGGGGAAAAAAATGCATTTTATATATTATAAATATATTTTTTTTCCTGTGTGTGCTTGAAAAAATGCTAAATATCAGTATATGTATAATCTATACTGGTATATTGTCATTTTTCTAGCACACAGAAAAACATAAAATAAATACAGTCTCAATATATATATATATATATATATAAACATTTACATGTGTTATATATATATATATATATATATATATATATATGTTTTATTTACACACACATGGGGAAAAATTATATATAATTTCCCCCCATGTGTGCTAGAAAAAATGCTAAATATCAGTATATGTATAATCTATACTGGTATATTGTAATTTTTCTAGCACACAGAAAAACATAAAATAAATACAGTCTCAATATATACATATATATATATATATATATATATATATATATATATATATATATATATACATATATATATATATATATATATACATATATATATATATATATATATACATATATATATATATATATATATATATATATATATATATATATATATATATATATATATATATATATATATATATATATATATAAACAATTACATGTGTTATATATATATGTTTTATTTACACACACATGGGGAAAATTATATATAATTTTTCCCCATGTGTGCTAGGAAAAATGCAAAATATCAGCATATGTATAATGCATACTGGTATATTGCATTTTTTTCTAGCACACAGAAACAATAAAATAAATACACATTCTCACACACATTCTCAATATACATAAACAACTACACATAGCAACTCACCGGTATATTATTGGATCAACTTCTCTGTCAACAAGCATATCACCGTCATCGCTGTCTTGACTCTCCACATCGCTGCTTCGAGTGAGCTCCAATAAAGCATCTTCAGCACAATACAAACTTCTTTTGACGATCCATTGGATAATAAATTCCGTCCAGTTAGTAAGATTAGCAAACAGTTACTACAAAGAGACCGTCTGTACTAGCCCGTTAGCTCGTACCTGCCAAATGACGGGGAGGGGTGTGTGTGTGTCACAGTGGGTGTCACACAGACTGCAGCATCTCGTGGGAGAGCGCGCCACATTCAAATGAATAAATATTCACGCCCATGTGACAAATATACACATGAGAGGTCTCGTTGGAATCGTGTGTTCATTGGCTACATTTTCTGTCAGTCATGACGATTCAATGCTTTTATTGGCTCCAGATAAACAGACATTATCATTGGATGAGCACGTCATGACATCAGCTAAAACTAGTGCCATGGTTGGATATTTTTGACTATATCGCGGCTATCTTTGCATGTTTTTGAGTGGGGTTAGTTGTATTATGTTCGTAACATTCAAAGCTATAAACCCATGCCACTTTATGCTACCGGGAGACGGTTTTTGGTGCATTATTTTATTGCATAACAGTCTAGTATGATACTCCGCTCCGCAGAAATGCGATGTAAACAAAGGATTAACCATCAATATTACACCGTTATTGTTTCGTTGGATTAAAATGCTCTATGGGATGTTATTCAGTGGACCCTCACCTTTCCATTCATTCTGGAACTTTTATCAGTGGATGCGTGTGTGGCTCGTAATTAGGAAACTACGGTATGTGCTCTTTTTTTCTTATCAATTGTTTTGATGTGTATTGCTTACATTCATGCAAAAATACAGCCGTTATAAGCTTTTCATTGAAAAACAGTGGTCTGTCCTCGATGCTTGAGGTTTAGACCTTTAGAATGATATATAGTTTGTCAAGATTAATGATGTTTTTTTACGTTAAATCTATTAACAAACATTACACTCGTGCTAAAAATAGCGCTTCAACCCGTGCACGCGCTCATGCAGCTTAAGGGGTTAAGCGACATACCGGTATCATCAAAATTCATATCATAACAAAAATAAATACCGGTATTCGGTATGAACCGGTATACCGCCCAGCACTAGAATTTGTGCACATCAAATTTTTTCAGAGCCACTTTGTTTTATTTTAACAAAATGTCCATTGCAATAGACAATACAATTATTTTAGTGTACCAAATGTCTCACTTAAAGGGATAGTTCACCCAAAAATTTTAATTACCCCATGATTTACTCACCCTCAAGTCATCCTAGGTATATATGACATTCTTATTTCAGACGAATACAATCAGAGTTATATTAAAAATGTCTTGACTCTTCCAAGCTTTATAACGGCAGTGAATTTATCTCATTTATGGTGCATACATCCATTATAAAAGTGCATCTATCCATCATAAAAGTGCACCCATCCATCATAAGTGCATCCAAGTCCATCTATCCATAATAAAAGTTCATCTATCATCTTAAAACTCCAGCTATCCATCATAAAAGTGCATCTATCCATCTTATAACTGCTTCACACGGCTCCGGGGGTTAATAAAGGGGCAAAAGTGGCGCGTTTGTGTGAGAAAAATATCCATATTTAAAACTTTATAGACTAAAATAACCAGCTTCTGGCAGATTGACGTATGCATCTATATACGGCAAAAGAGTAACAACCCTTCACCTTTGAACCCTTGATGCATACGTATTGACGAACGCAGAAGCACAGAGACACCGGTCATGAATTAGAGTCTAAAACAAGAAATTTTCAAGAGAAATGGCGGAGGATTTTTATATAAGAGAAGAGGGGCTTGAGTTTGTTGGCCAGCACTATCAGCGAGAGGCTGATAGTGACAACAACCTAGCAACCCTTCGCTAGTATCATGGACTGCACCTTTGAGTAATTGTAATGTGATGAGGTCACAGAATTTCAACTTGCATACTAAAACACTACTAAAACATAGTACAATACTTATGATTTGCATAACTGTAGTAAAAGTTTGTTTATTCCTCCAAATAAAGGATTATTTGTTCCATTTAGTCACTACCAAAACAATGATGTCACAACCGAAACTTCAAGAAATGTTACGGTTGTGACTGTTTTGGTAGTGACAATTTTAGATAATTTTGAGCCTAGCTCAAAGATGCTAATCAGCACATGGTTAGCAATCACTGGTCAGAACAGTTGTACACATACAAAAACTAAATTTGATGGAATAACATCCCGAAAAGTTTTCTTAATCGCAGAAAAAATGAGTTTGGTAGTGACACTCCTTAAAGGATTTAGATTTTTAGAAGGATTAGGACACAGATTTTCAGACTTTAGAACACCTTTTGCCTCAAAATGATGAGATCAATCTACTCATCAAGTAGCATATGAGAGAGAGGGACACAGGAATATTTCCTGATCAAAAATGTAGGGGTGTGAGTAAAATCAGTCTCAGCCAGTGGACTAAAACATTCACTGTTACGGTAGTGACATGAAAATGCAGGACACGTTTTTTTTACATAAAGTTTCATGATTTAAAAATAAAATATTAAAATAAATATTTTTTAACTACATTTTTTTATAAAAACCAAAAATGTTTATTTAAAAACAAGAATGGAAAAAATTGCAAAAAAATGTTCAATATCATTTTCACAAGTTGAAATTTAGGGGTTAGGGTTCGGGACAGCCACCTCCCAATTGAAAGTACCCAATAAATGATGATTTTATATATATAAAGCTTACTGATATTTTAAATATTACGGTGGGTTTCAATAGATAATTGAAGGATCTTAGTAAACATCGAAAATTTGATTAATTAAATGCTTTTCGGATGTGTTTTTTGAATGTTGGACAGCAGTTTGCACCAATTCTGTAGAATGGCCCATATACTTTTTTATTTTATTTTTATTTTACAGACAGACATACAGACCAAAATAGTGCAGTAACGAACAATCAAGTAATTCCATAATTCCAGAAGTGAAATAAAACTGTGTAAATGTATATGTGTGTGTGTGTGTGTGTGTGTGTGTGTGTGTGTGTGTGTGTGTGTGTGTGTGTGTGTGTGTTTGTGTGTGTGTGTGTGTGTGTGTGTGTGTGTGTGTGTGTGTGTGTTTGTGTGTGTGTGTATACATAAGCAAAGTAACCATTTATTATTTATTATATTATCATTACCATCTTCATTACCATCACCACCACCAATCCTCATTCACATCATACTGCCATCATAGTATTAGTCAAAAAAAATGTTTCTCCTATGTAATGATTACCATTGTCACCACTCTCAATAGATAAATTAATTTTAGATAGTAAGATAATAATAGAAGATATTATAATATAAGATCATATAAGATAACCATCTCTTCAGTGCCTATATTCTCCTATAATTTTTTTTTTTTTAGGCCTTAAATACTTACGCTCATTTGCATACATTTCCAAAAACAAAATCTGGAAATTGGAAAGGACCATGTTTAAAATTATTGGTTCTATTTGTTGACATATTAGATGAGAGGGCTTTTACAGAGGGGATTCTGGATATCTTATTTTGTGCTTTTGTAAATTAGAGAATACTGACAATTTTCGCCATGTTTTTTGGAGTAAAAGGACCTATAACTCAGGATAGAGATAATATATCAACAAATCCCTCAGTAAAACCCTTCAGAATGTAGTTCAGTTTAAGAGGGCAAAAGTTTGTGCTTGTAGGTGCTACTGAAGTGGATATATCTGACTCTGAGTGTGAGAAAAAACTAATTTTGAGAAAACAGCCTTTAAAGTTTTATATTGTATAATTGCATACATTTCTATGAAACCCCGAATCTACAAACAAAATATATATTCAGTTCATTAATATCAGTAGTGTATAATATTTAAAACACATGGAAAGTGATAAATTAAGAAATTATCGGATTCGTTTTTTTATTTTGACGCGGCGCATTAAAAACTGGCCGACCAATGAGATCAGCTCTTTTGTTCACGTGCCTGGAGCTGCTGAAGTGACAGTAAAACACGACTTGTTGGCGCTCAAGCACAAAATCGGTCTTGCCGAGCACACATTGATACGACGAAGAAGTAGTAGTAAGTAGACAAAGAAGAAGATGGGCTGCTAATGCTGCTTGCCAGTTAGCAAAAAGTGTGTGAATGGTTTTGGCCATAGACATAATATATCTGTGGTTTTGGCAAGCACGTAAATACTGTCTCTCCTCTTCTTCTGTGTGACAAGCAAGTGTCAGAAGAGTAAAGTGCCGCAGCACCACCTTGTGTACCGGATGCGCATCTACTGAATGTGCACGTTCACTCTGCGCATCGCCAGTGAAAATCGCGTGGGTGTGAACACTCAAGACGCGCCGAAAAACGTCACGAAAAACGCTGCCGATAAGCGCGTGCGATATTCGTCCTGGTGTGTACAGGCCTTTAAGCTTAAGAGAACTACCTGAACAAACACACATAACAACAGCCACAAAAACTGCAGAAGAACTGTCCCTGTTTATTGTATATGTCCATCTATAACTATTTGAATCTAATTCTGACGGGGTTTCATTGTCTAATCTGTTGTTGTTTACTTTCTTTTTACTACCTCTAGCTACTTGGTCTTTTCTGTGAACGCTTCTGAGTTGATTTCAGGGTTGTCTGCACTTTCACTCAGGCGGAGAATACACAAGGAAGCGGCAGCGCGTATTACGTAGTGAGAAATTCACATTGACCAATCAGATGTGGTTTTCGGCTGCAAACTTTCGCGGTTGGTTAGTTCTACAAAGGAAATGCCCATATTTGGATTAGACAGCACTGTGTGTGAGACTGAGAGCTTTATAATGATACCAAGCCTGACATGTGTCTGTGAATGGAGACAGCACGGGAGCTCGCGTTAGAATGACTTTGGATGATTTCGGGTAGAAATCTAAAGGCACACATTGACAAAATATAATGAAATAACCACCTTAAGGTGTAATGTTGACATTTTTTTTATTTTGACATGGAAGCTTACATGTTAAGGGAGCAAACTAGCCCAAAATCTAAAAATTGACCACTGCATGAAAAAACTGTTTTCACCTGCTGTGTCTCGCCTTAAAAAAATAAATATCTGAATTAATGATTTATAAAAAGGTTTTTAACCACTATTTTTAAGACTGCCCCTCCCCTCATGTTACTGAGGAGCAGCTCATGTGTTCAATCATTTACAGCTTAATCAGCTGAATTCACAGCAGCAGAAAGAGACTGAACACTTCAAATATACTTTACATTGTGATTCATGCAAGTCAAATATGATCTTACCCCAGTTTCTCCAGATTACAGTGAGGATCCTCCAGTACAGCAGAGAGCAGATTCACTGATTTTCCTATTTTATTCCATGACAGACTCAGTTCTCTCAGGTGTTTAGGGTTTGATCTCAGAGCTGAAGTCAGAGCAGCACAACCTTCATCTGTGACGCCACAATCCCGCAACCTGTAGAGAACAATGACACACTCTTCACTCTCTCAGTTCAGATCAGATGAACAGGTACAAATCACAATTTTAATCAGACTATTAAAATGTCTATATTTCAATTGGAAATTTATCACAGTCATGAAAATAAAGAAATTTAAAAAGCTTTTAACACCTGTGCTTTAAAACAACTTTCATCAAAAGTTTAATAATAACAGAGTCACATAGGAAAGAATCCCCATTTGTTGTAAGTATCAAACAAAATCTACCATTTTTTTTTACTGATTTACATTTTAAGAACAAGTACAAAAACAAGTAAAGAGACCAGTAGGAAAAGCTGTATTAATCAAAGTACCAGAAGCGACTAAAGCTTCAGTAAATGGTTGCTGGGATTTTCAACATTGTTTCATCCTCTCTGTAATATTCCTGCTTCTCTCTGTTCCCATTACATTGAGTCACTGAATCTCCCTTCACATTTTTCTTTTCAGTATTTTAAATTCTTCAAATTCATTATTGTTCTGCCCCCTTCAACAACTGCATTCAATATTTGATCTTATCTAAGAACACAACTGCACTGTTGTCTGAGCTTGAGTCTGCTTAACCCTCATACACGGTTCGATTTCTGCTAACAACCCTAACTGGATTCAATACAGTTCCCCAAAAATCACACTATTAAAAAAAATAAAAAATACAATCAGGTACAAATAATTAACTTTTAATATCTATACTTTTCACACATAAAAAGAATAAATATCTGAATGTATGATTTAAAAAATGTTTTTAACCTCTATTTTTAAGACTGCCCCTCCCCGAAACCCCTGGGACACTTGCTGTTATACATTTATAACAATAATATCTCAGTCTAAACCTAAAGTTATCTTGACAAAACATATAGCATTTGAAAGCTTTCAGACTCTAGTTTTCATATTTGATGACTGATTTTCAAAAGAAATGACAGAGCAATAGATAAATAGCAATAGATTCTTCATTTGTGATGTGGTGCCAACTATAAAACACTCTGGTTCTTTCTGTATGTTTTTTATATGTGTTTTAGGGCGTTTTCACACCTACCTTGTTTGGTCTGGATTTTCGGACTTTTCAGTTTGGTCCGAATCAAAATTGCAGGTGTGAAACCTCCCCCGTACCACGGTCCGGACCAAACAGACGAAATTTGGTCCGACGAAAAGAGGTAGTCTCGGTCCGGATCAAACTGAACAAAGGTTCGGTTCGTTTTTAGTGTGAAAGCATTTTCTGTATGGTTCGGACTTTCAGACCATTTACAGGAAGTTCCTCTTTATGTTTAAATATTATAACGTTATTTTTAAATTCAATCTAGGCTACATTGATTATGAAAAATGAAAATATGCGCAATATGTCAGTAGACAGAAAGTCAGAAATAATTTTGAACGAAATTTTGTATGATTTTGCTTAGAAAGCATTTCTTTAATGGGAATTTCGTTTTGTATAAATTGTATCTTAATTGTAATCAACGTTTAATCAGATAATTGCCTGGATTTAATAAATAAGAAGCAAATAGTTTATAGCAGACAATAATCACGGGAGCGATCACATGCTTTACACATGAACTGGAGCGGGTCTGAAATAAACCGAAACTCAGCAGGCTACTTGCCTCACAAACATGAGAAATATGTGTATATAAAGCTTGAAATGTCCACTTTTAAACGTAACGAATAAAAAAATAGTCAAGCAATGCGCACTGTTCAATAGTGGCAACGATATGCGTCCGTTCATTCAACTTGTCAAAGACGCTGACGTCAGACACACGTCCGTTTACAAACCAATCAATGTCCAGATGCCGCCCACATAGATGATGACGAGTGGACGCAAGTGCATCATGTAAAGTTCTTTAGTCCGCTCACATAATTGCAATGTGAAACCAAACCAAAACTAACCAAATATATAACAAGTATCAAAACATGAACTTCGGTTCGGACCTTGGTGCAGACTTTCAGGTGTGAAAACGCCCTTAGAGATTGAATGCAAATCAAATATTAACATTACTGCCCAAACTACTTTTGAATAGGATGTCTACTTCATAAATATTTATTAATAAAAAAGTATGAAAATATATGGTTCACTCAAACCATATATGGAAATCAAAGAGTCATTATATGGTCACCGTTGGAGTGTGTGTTCATCTGTGGAAGGTTTTTTTTTATATCAACCTAAAATTTGGCACAGAACTTGTTCAGATATTTAGCTTTGATTTTATTGAAGTATTAGAGTTGATCATGTTTTGTAAAATATATATTTTACATTTTCATAAACTTAAACTCCTATAATTAACAAAAAAATTAACTTCTACAATATTATGTGAAGTGTTCCCTTTAAAAAGAATAAAATTAAGTCTGTGTGGACAAGTCATTTTGAAGTCTATGTTCAAAAAGTGGAACAGACAGTAAACAGGTAAACTCAGCAAGAAACTGGCACTTCAGGACTAGAGTTGAAGAGCTCTGATATACAACAAAGTGATAACTTGAAAAAAGAAATGATAGCTAATTTTTACCATATGTGGTTGACAAAATATTTTTCTGTATTGAAATAAGTGGGGAAAAGCTCCTTTTTTAGCTTCATGGGGTAGTAAAAAATACTAAAATAACAAAATATAACCAAGAACTATCATAATTTTAGGTCTGCACAGTTGCTTTAGAATATTAAAATATGAGGGTCAAATTGACCCACGAACATCACAAACGTAATAGTAATTTTGTGTGTATATGTCAAAACACATCAGTGTGTTGAAATTTTGCATGCATATTCATGACCCTAAACGAGAAAAAGTAATTGAAAGTAAAAAAACATTGGGTAACGGATATTTATGACAACTCAAAGAGTACAGAAGGGTCAAGAGACTGAAATGTTGATTGTGATGTGAAAGTGTGTATATCAGTGACTCTCAGTCCTGCAGTATCATGTTACTGAGGAGCAGTGTGTTCATAATCAGCTGAACTCACAGCAGCAGAAAGAGGCAGAAACACTTCAAATATACTTTACAATGTGATTCATGTGTGAGACAAATATGATCTTACCACAGTTTCTCCAGTTTACAGCGAGGATCCTCCAGTACAGCAGAGAGCAGATTCACTGATTTTCCTATTTTATTCCCAGACAGACCCAGTTCTCTCAGGTGTTCAGGGTTTGATCTCAGAGCTGAAGCCAGAGCAGCACAACCTTCATCAGTGATGTCACAATCACTCAACCTGTATAGAACAATTATGCACTCTTCACTCTCTAAGTTCAGATCAGTTGAACAGGTACAAATCACAATTTTAGTCAACAAAAAGTCTACATTTCAATTGGAGATTTTTCACAGCCATGAAAATAAAGAAATTCAAAAAGCTTTTAACACCTGTGCTTCAAATCACAATTTACATTAAAAGTTTAATAATAACAGAGTCACAGAGGAAATAATCTACATTTGCTATGTTTGTTAATCACTGTATGATCCACTTATATAGTGGTGAAGGATCAAACAATCAAATAAATTTTTTTTTTCTGATTTACATTTTAACCCTCTGGAGTCTGAGCTCTTTTGGGGCCCTTTAGAAGTTTTGACATGCTCTTACATTTGTGTTTTTTTCAGTTGCTTATAAACACATTAATGGAAAAGTGTAATTACACTGTATTCAGCACAAACTGGGCTACCAGAATATGTGAGCAATATGTATGTACATGCTTGTATTTTTGAGAGAAAAATGTTTATGCACGGATTTTGAAAAAACAAAAAAAAATTGTTTTAAAATGAAGGCCTCAAAACACACAATAGATATGTGTCCACAAGACTTTTGACTAATGGGTGTCGTTGCCAAGAGTTTTTGCTTCAAACTGATGTGAGAATCATTGTGCCTACTTATGCACATAACACAATATATTGATTTACATTTTGTAAGACACTTTTTCTTTACAAAGGCCATATGCAAGGAGGCGTGAATGATCATGAATAATGCTGGGTATCACACCTGATAGACAAAAGACCCGCATGATGAGCTGCATAATGAATGAGCTTCAGGTATGTGACAGGGAGCTAAGCAACAAGAACATTTTGTTGTAGTTTATTTAGAATGAAGTCAACAAAGGAACATTACAAAGGCCTATTATACTCGAGGGGGTTAAAAAGAATAAACTTAAGTCTGTGTAGAAAAGTCATTTTGAAGTATATGTTCAAAAAGTGGAACAGACAGTTAACAGGTAAATCAACCTTTTTTCACAAACTTTAAAAATAAAAAGTTGTTAAACTCAACAAGAAACTGTCAATTCAGGACTAGAGTTGAAGAGCTCTGATATACAACAAAGTGATAACTTGAAAAAAGAAATGATAGATTACCATATGTGGTCGACAAAATATTTTTCTGTATTGAAATAAGTAGGGGAAAGCTCCTTTTTTAGCTTCAAATGGTAATAAAAAATACTAAAATAATATATAACCAATACATTTTATAATTTTAGGTCTGCACAGTTGCCTTAGAACTTTAAAATATGTGGGTCAAATTGACCTGCGTACATCACAAACAGAATAGTACTTTTTTGTGTGTATATGTCAAAACGCACCTGTATGTTGAAATTTTGCATGCAAGCTCATGACCATAAATTAGAAAAAGTTACAAAATCTAAAGAAAAAACAAGGGGGGGGGGGGGGGGGGGGCGCTAGATAGCATCACATGGAGTAGGGCGCATTTTCACTCAGCTCCGTTTCACTTGAAGAAATAAGTAATCTAAAACTTCGTTATTCCTGCTAAATTTGATAATTTAGCATAATTAACACGGAGATGATAAACAAATCTAAAAGAATGTCAAAAAGGCTCAGTCCTCGGCTGCCGACACGGTGGAGGTGGAAGGCCATCCAGCTAGTCCGAAGTTACCCCCAATTTCCACCGGCTGCGTTACGGCTGCGGAACGGCTCCGCTGCGTGACAGCTCCGTGTTCCGTCGTCCGTCAATACCCACCAGGTCCGGATTTGTTGCGGAACGGCTGCGGTCATGACTGACAGCTGACGTCACGAGGCCCCATGTAATCTCGCGAATTCTGGTGTGATCGCGCGATATGTAGTTTCTATAAACAGAACTACCAAACCAGGAACAGTTTTCCATCCTTTTTAATGTTGTCCTTATAAAAAGGATGTGAGGGGTCATAGATGATGGGTTGATTCTGTACCTCAATAATCAGCATTTCTTCATCCATCGTGTCAACGGGGTTAAAACAAGCCTGTCTCCGCCCATTATGACGTTTTCAAGGTGTAGTGTAGGGAAAAATGAGCGCGGTGTATTTTATTTTGAAAAATAAACGGATCTTTTATTTTGTTTCTGGCTGTTCTGTTTTGTCACTCGACTTCCTGTCCTGCGTACTCTGCCCTGTAGTGCTGCGGAGCGCTCCGGCATCGGCAAAAATAGAAGCTCTGCGTATTTGATGCGGAGGGCTGCGGATCGCCGGAGTCGGAACGCAGCTGTAATGCATTCAGTGGAAATACACTCATTGACTTTAATGGAAATCTATTGACTCCGCCGCCGTGACGGAGCCGTAACGCAGCCGGTGGAAATTGGGGGTTAGCCGATGCAAACACTTGCGGTCAAGTTAACGTTAACTCCATTTAGATAGATAGATAGAGTCTTTATTGTCCCATAGGGATATTCTTTTTCACACATCATCTTATTTCCAAAAATACAGCAGCAACATATAACATGTAACGTTTGACATATAGTATTAACATATAACATTTACATATAACATATAACTTTTTCACAAAAGAGGGATGTATGATTGTCACCGAAGTTTGTTTAGAGCAGTGATGGCTGATGGTACAAAACTTTTCTTAAAGTGGGCCTTTTTCCAGTCTAGGGCTCTGTATCTGCGGCCAGATGGGAGTAGAGTAAAGTACTGGTTCAGTGGATGGTCAGGGCTGCTTACTATGGTGCGGGCTAGAAGTGTGGTAGCTGTGTCATTTGCATCAGTGAGGCTGGGGGTGGGAAGCTGTATTATCTTCGATGCTAAGTGTGAGAATTTAATGAGTTTGTTTTTGCTGGTGACACTTAATATGGTGAAAAAACATGGGGAGCAGTAGAGTAGCAGAGGTTGGATGATGCTTTTGTAGAGTAGCAAAAGGAGATGGGGGGCGACATGCAGCGATCTTAGTTTGCGTATCACATACAGTCTCTGTTGTGCTCGTTTCTGTGTGATGGTGACATGTTCATTGAAGTTAAGCTTATTGTCAATGGTGAGACCAAGGTATTTGAAAGTGCTGACCTGTTCAACTGGTTGGCCATGGATGGTGATGTGAGTGAGTCCAGGGAGTGATTTTGATGCATAGATGACCAGTTCTTTTGTCTTGTCAGTGTTGAGGTGGAGGTAGTTATCAGAGCACCACTGTGCAAAATATGTGATGGACTGGTGGTGTGTTGTGATGGAGCTGTTATCTGTAAGTAAACCTACTATGGCTGTGTCATCTGCATATTTGTAGTAAGTGGTGTTGGGTAATGAACTCCGGCAGTCATTTGTGTAAAGTGTGTACAGGAAGGGACTAAGTACGCAACCCTGGGGGGCTCCAGTGTTGGTGATGATAGTTGATGATGTCGTTGTCCCTATTTTCACTGTCTGTGGCCTGTTGCTGAGAAAGTTGTTTATCCAGTGGATTAGGAGGTGGGTGACATTCAGGTGCTGTAGTTTCTTGATGAGTTGTGGTGCTGGATTGTATTGAATGCGGAGCTGAAGTCAACAAACAGAACTGAGGCAAAGTTATGGGGAGTCTGGAGGTGGTGAAGGAGGGAGTGGAGAAGGCATGCCACTGCGTCCTCTGTCCCCCTTTTCGGCCGGTATGCAAATTGGTATGGGTCCAGTTGTGTGCTCAGAGTAGGGAGGATGAGTTGTAGTATGATTTTCTCCATGCATTTCATGACTATTGGGGTGAGTGCGACTGGACGGTAGTGGTCGGGCTCTGATGGGCGAGATTTCTTGGGTACAGGTGTGATGGTTGATGTTTTCCAGAGGGTGGGTATTGTTGCTGTCCTGTAGGATTCCCAGAAGATGGAGTGAAAGATGGAGGAGAGCTCCATTGCACAGCACTTCAGCACCTTTGCCGGGATGCCTTCTGGCCCTGGTGCCTTGCCAGCTTTGCACCTGGCCAGCTGCCGCTGCACATCCTCCTCTGTGAAGGGCGGGTGTTGAGGTTCGTGGCTGGGGAGGGTTCTGAGAAGTTCCTCACAGGTGGGGGTGTGGTCATGGGTGTCGAACCGATTGAAAAAACTGTTCAGGGTGTTCACAAGATGAAGAGGGTCCGGACTTGATTGGTGGTGGTGATTTTGTTCTTGACCTGTAAGTTTTTTGACTCTCTGGAATGCTTGTTTTGTGTTCATGTTGCTAAACTCCTGCTCCAGTTTGTTTTTATATTGCATTTTGGCCCTGATAATGTCATTCTTTATTTGCCTGTTGAGTGTTTTGAGAGTGGCCCAGTCCTTCTTCTTGAATGCTGCCCGTTTTTCTTTAAGTGCATGTTTTATGTGGGGGGTAATCCAGGGTTTGGAGTTGGGGTATCTTTTGACAGTTCTGGAGGGGATGGTGGTGTGGATACAGAACTTGATGTAGTCAGTGATGGTGGATACCCTCTCGTCCAAGGTGCCCTGAAAAATACCCCAGTCTGTGCAGGCTAGAGAGCCCTGTAGTTGTTCGATAGCATCCTCCGACCAGAGAGTGGCGCTGTAGGTTGTTGGTTTGATCCGTTTCAGTTCCGGTTTGTACTGCGGGAGGAGGAAGATGACGTTGTGGTCAGAGAAACCGAGTGGCGGGAAGGCGCGTGCAGTGTAGTCACCGGCAACATTGCCGTAGCACAGGTCCAAAATGTTCTCTTTCCTCGTTGGAACATCCACAAACTGGTGGAAGGATGGCAGAACATCATTGAGCCTGCAGTTATTAAAATCTCCCAGGATAAACGCCGGTGCCTCTGGATAAGCGGCTAGCATGGTGTTAGCATTGTCGGCTACTAGCTCTGCTGCGACCCTAGCGTTGGCACTTGGGCAGATGTAAACACAGGTTACAACCACCGTCTGGAATTCTCTCGGGAGGTGGAAGGGACGCAGGCTCACGGTCATCATCTCCAAATCTGGTGTGCAGATCCTGTTGTGGATCTGTCCCGCTCTCTTTTGATTTATGTGACCACAGACACCAATGTTTCTCAACCTTTGGAGGACGAAGACGAGCCTTCATCTAGGGCTATTCTTTGGGCCATTAGAAAGATGGACGGTTCCATGAGCGCCAGATTTAATGACTTGGAGGCTTCCCTGTCAGGAGTGAAGTCAACACTAGCAGCCAACACATCGCGTATCGTTGACCTGGAGGAGGCTAGCACTGATTATGACTGCCGCATCTCACATTTGGAGCAGCTTTGTTCCGATTTATCACAGGAGAATACATCTCTGAAGTCTAAAGAAAGGGATTATGAGGCCAGATCCCACAGACAAAATATCAAGATCGCAGGTCTCCCTGAGAACGTAGAGAAGGGTAACCCACACAGTTTGTATCTGGCCTATTACCTTCGCTACTGGGCGAACTAACTTTAAGTTAGTTAACTGTAACTGTAAAGGTTGACCGAGTTCACCGCATTGGCCGCGAGTTATGATTGCCAGGATTTATCATGATACTGTTAAGACTGAAATACTGCGGCTTGCCCATAACCAAAGCCCGCTCTCTTTTGACGGGGGTCGTATCAGTATCTTACCGGACTTTCCAGCAGAGGTGTTCTCCCAACGCAAGCAGTTTGACGGAGCATGGGAGAAACTAAGAGCTAAAGGAATAAAATATGGTCTGCTGTACCCTGCCCGTCTAATCTTCTCTCATGAGAAGACGAAGAAAATATTGTCGTCCCCGCAGGAGGCCGAATCATACATTGACAGTCTCTTGTAGTGATGGAACGTAAAGTATACTGTGGTACATCATGGTAAGACACTATTCCAAGCTGCTGGTGCCCTGCGCAATCCATGGATTCGTTGAGCGTGACTTTTTATATATTTAGATATATCTTGACGGATCAGTCGGGCCATCCTCATATTTTGTCACTAAGGACTTAAAAATTATCAGGTCAGTAATGTCCAAAGATTGTCCATATGTGTATGCTTTTGTGTTTGCTTATGTGCACACAGAATGTTAATTAATTTATTTATACGCTAAGTTTTTCCCTGACCATTGCGAGTGGAGACGTAGCTGTGTGTTGTTTTGAAAGCAGTTAGGTCGCCGGTCTATTTCGATTTGTTTTGTTTTCTTTTTCGCTTCATCTTTTTCCCCTCCTCTTTGTGTTCTGTTCAGCTGTCCCACATTTAAATATGGGGTATTTTGATTTTCGCTGGGGTTCGAGAAGCGAGTTTATTGGGTTAAAAGTATGCCAGCTTATCTCTGTATCGGAAATGTTTATTTTTTTTCCTGTTTTGTACATCTAACAATGCCTATGCATATACTTAATTGTCACTTATTTTACCCTATGTTTTACCTCACGCTGCACTTTGATGACCTCCCTTAAGAAGCATTTTAATATTTTGAGCTGGAATGTGCATAGTTTAAATGATATAGTTAAAAGATCTAAAGTCTTTGCGCATTTGAATTGTTTGCACGCAGATTTATTGTTTCTACAAGAGACTCATATTAAGCATTCCTGTGCTCACAGACTTAGATGTAGGTGGATAGGCCAAATGTACCACTCTACTTTATCCTCAAAGTCCCGTGGAGTGTCTATATTAATACGCAAGAATATTCCTTTTAACCATTTGTCCACTAAACAGGATATCAATGGTCGTTATCTTATTGTGACTGGCACTATTTTAGAGAAACATGTTACATTTGTGAACTTGTACGCTCCTAATTTCGATGACCCACATTTTTTTCGATCTCTTTTTAATATCATACCTGATGTTGACTCCACTCATCTTATTATTGGAGGGGACTTTAATTGCATCCTGGATCCTTTTATGGATAGGCACTCCCCCAGCCCTCCCAAACCTTCTAACTCAGCTACTGTTCTTAATAATCTCATTCATTCTCTGAATATACTTGATATTTGGAGACTTCATCACCCTACGGATAAAGACTATTCTTTTTTCTTTAATGTCCATAACTCGTATACAAGGATTGACTATGTTTTAACTGATTTCAAATGAACTCCCAAGATCTTATCCTCTAAATATCATAATATTCTAATATCTGATCACTCTCTGGTTTCTATTGCAGTAGACTTTGGAATGGAAACCTCCCCCTATTCTTTGCGTTTTAATCCCACTCTGTTAAATAAGGACCGCTTTAAATAAACTTTTGCCACCTATATTGCTGAATTTCTTACTCTGAATGATAAGGGGGACGTGTCTGATTCAACATTATGGGAAGCTCTTAAAGCTGTCATTAGAGGTCAGATTATAGCTTTTCAAGGAGAACGGAAAAGGCAGAGGGGCAAAAGACTTTCAGAAATAGAGACAGAACTCCCAGTACTAGAGTATCAGTTCAAACTCACATCATCCAATTTAACTTTGGCGAGTATTATGAAGCTCAAATATGAATATAATACACTCCTATCTGACCAAATTAGCTCCCTTTTATTAATGATAAAACAGAAACAATTTGAATTAGGCGACAAACCGCTTGTTAGCTCGTCAACTTAGGGGCATTCAAGCTAGTAGAGCCATAAAAACCATCAAGTTAAAATCCGGGACCTTGACCAATAAACCAACAGAAATAAATAATGTATTCCAGGAATTCTATCAAGAATTGTATTCCTCTCAAAATAGTGTAGACTCATTGGATATTACAAAATTCCTTCGCTCCCTCTGACTTCCTAAAATAAGTGAGGATGCGAGGGAAAACTTAAATTCAGACATTACATTGGAAGAAGTCTTTACAGCTATTAGAAGTTTTCCCAATGGTAAAGCAGCTGGCCCAGATGGTTTCTGCATAGAATTTTATAAAGCTTTTTCTAATCAAACTGGCCCCTTGATATTAAGAATGTTTAAAAATTCTATTGAAAACAAAAAATTACCAGAAACACTTTATTCAGCAAACATTGCATTGATCTTAAAGAAAGATAAAGATAGTACAGACCCTTCCTCTTATAGACCCATTTCCTTTCTCAGTAATGATCTTAAAATATTTACTAAAATCCTGGCAAATAGGTTAAGTAAATGTATTAGTTCAATAATACATGAAGACCAAACAGGCTGTATCCCCGGGAGATTTTCTTTTCATAATGTACGTAGGCTCATGAACATTGTGTATAAGAGTAAAGGAAAACATGATAAAATAGCCATTCTAGCCCTGGATGCTTATAAAGCATTTGACAGTGTGAAATGATCCTACATAATAAGCACCACTGAGGAATTTGGACTGGGACAAAATGTTTCTTCGTGGGTTGAGATGCTGTACCTTTGCCCCTCTGCCTCAGTTCTCACAAACAATAACACATCATGTCCTTTCATCCTTCATCGTGGTACCCGTCAGGGCTGCCCATTGAGCCTTTTATTTTCGCTATCGCGATGGAACCTTTAGCAATAAGTATAAGAAATCATCCGCATATATCGCCTGTCACGATGGGGGGTGTAAAACACCAGATTTTGTTATTTGCCGATGATGTTCTTCTTTTTCTTTCAGAGCCAGAGAGATCTCTGCCTTTCTTGTTCGACCTAATCAGGGAGTTTGGTACCCTTTCTGGATACACTGTTAACTGGCAGAAAAGTGAGTTTATGCCATTATCCGATACTATGGATCCAGTTTTTGTTAATAATCTTCCCTTTAGAACTGTAAGCGAATTAAAATATCTTGGTATTACTGTCCCTAGACATTTCAAAAGTTTAAATGAAACAAATCACAAAGTTATGATAGACAAGCTGAGGAGTGATGTAGAGACCTGGCGAGTACTTCCTTTAACAATAATTGGTCGTATCAACGCAATCAAAATGGTTACCTTACCCAGGTTACTCTATTTGTTTCAAAATGTCCCCATTTTCCTAACCCAGTTATTCTTTAAGACACTTGATTCAGTGATCATGCCATTTATTTGGGGGTATAAAACCCATCGTATATCTAAAGCACATATCTGTAAATCGAAAGATGTAGGAGGTCTAGGCCTTCCCTGTTTCCAGCATTATTATTGGGCAGCCAACCTAAGGGCCTTAATGTTTTGGCGTAATGCATATCCCGAGGAATTGAATTCCACCATTAATGCATGGCTCGTTACTGAGCGGGATATTCAGGATTCCTCCCTTCCCGCTTTACTTTTTGCAGAAAATAAACCTATTAGAACATTTAAGAAATGTAACCCCATTGTTGTAAACTCTCTTAAGATGTGGTATCAGCTTAGAAAGGTCTTCAAACTTGCTCAAACGTGTTCTCTTACTCCTATAGCCTATAACCAGGCATTCCCTCCCTCGTAGTCAGACAAAACTTTTTATCATGGAAAGGAAAAGGAATTGTATCCACAGGTGATTTATACATTAACAATGTATTTGCTTCTTTTGCCCAGCTTAGACAAAAGTTTGGACTACCCCCCTTCTCATTTTTTCAGGTATTTACAAGTACGAAGCTATGTTAACCCTCTCGAGTCGGCCGTCGCGCCGGCGTGATTGGCTTGCTTTTTTTCTTATCAGTGCCAAAGAGACTCAAATAACTCTGTCATTTTTTTATCATTCAGGCAAGTGTTATACATCATTATATTCTGTTAAGTTTCTATTTTTTTTTGTGTACAGTCACAATAAAAACAAATTGTTGAGCTTTTTGCAAAATAAGGGAAACAAACATGATTCGCGATCTTCAGCCTCTCTCTCAATGATGTCTAATCTGATTCTCTTTAGAAAATGACCTGTAGCTTGACACACAAACATGAGACATATGTCTAAATAAACGTTGAAATGTCAGGTTTTAAATTATGTAAATTAAAACGAAAACAAATAGTCTGTGTTTATGTAATCTGTGTGAAAAGTGGGAGATATCAGTCAACTCATTACTGCCTCATTACCCGCTAATGCGGCCACGCCCACGGACCGCACGCTCATTCAGATTCAAATACAGGCAATCCATGCGTCGACACCCACACACATCAATTCAAAAAAATAGATCAAGTGAAGCTATGGTTCAGATACATCGCTTTGGAATAATTATCCGGCTCATTGTAAGGTAGGCTAAGTTTAAAAGGCTCAGTTAGCATCTGTGAATATTAAACGCAAAAAGACTGTTTAAATATAAATCCTGATGCAACATGACGCAAGACTGTTTAGACAAGATTTATTTGGCCTGTTTTCGTTTTGTATAAATTGTATCTTAATTTTAATCATTGTTTTTAATATAGTTGCTTCTGATTTTAAAAGAAGTCAATATAACAGACAATAGCCTTAGCGCTGCATTGCTGTCACAGACACGTCAGGTTCCACACTCCACCAATCACAGCGCACTCCTTCCCCAGAGTACTGATCACCATCACCTGCACCTCATCAACACACTCATCACCAGCACTACAAGACTCACAACCACACAGCACTCCACGTCCGGTCTCGTTCGCATATACTTCAGGCTATGCTTACCTCAAGGACTCTACTACTGATACTTACCTGTCTCCAGCGTGTCTCCTTCCTTCCGTGTTCCTTGTCTGCTGTGTGGGTGTGTTCCTGTCCGTCCCTCAGTACTCCAGCGATCTACAGTATCCAACGATCTCCAGTCTCCAGCGACCTCCAGGTTCCAGCGTCCTTCCATCTACAAAACAAAAGACAGTAACTCTCTCTCTCTCGTATCACCTTCTAATCTACCAACAACCGGTTTACTCACCTGCTCCACAACACCTGCTCTACTGTGGTCTAATAAACTACCCTTACCTGTTAACATCTGTGTCTGCCTCCTGTGTACTTGTAACAGAAGACCGGACCTTACCGAAGACCCAGTATGAGCCAACCGGATCCATTCCAGGAATTGGTAGATGCGCTTCGGCGTACATTTCCTCCACAACCCACTCCAGTTACTGTTCATTCACCTGCACCAGCGAACACTAACCCATCTGTCAACAACCCTCCTTCACTACCTCCGTATGCTAGTCCCATGGCCAAACCGGCGCCCTACTCAGGATCGGCGGAGAATTGCAGCGGCTTCCTGCTGCAATGCACACTGGTCCTGGAGATGCAGCCGCACTTGTACCCGAGCGACACTTCCAAGATCGCCTTCATTATCTCTCAGCTCAGCGGCAAAGCATTAATGTGGGCCGATTCCATCTGGTCACAACAGGGTGCGGTAACGCAATCATACGCAGCGTTTATTTCCCACTTCCGGGAAGTGTTTGGAAAACCGATCACAGATTATTCAGCTGGTGAGAAACTTTATAATTTAAAACAGGGATCCATGTCTATTTACGATTATGCTTTGCAATTCAGAACACTTGCAGCAGTCAGCGGATGGAATGAACAGGCGCTGATAACAACATTTCGGCAAGGATTGGAACCTCGGGTACGGCTGCATCTCGCTGCATGCGAGGACTCCATCGGCCTTGAGAAATTCATCCAGCATTCCATTCGCTAAGCCACTCGCATGCAGGCGTGCATCCAAGAGCACCAGGACCAGTATCCCTTCAACGTGCCCTTCCGCCGATCAGCACCCCAGAACCAGCCCACGAACCCATGGAGTTAGAGAACTCACGACTAACCCCTGAAGAACGCCGCCGTCGGCTGACCCAACGTCTCTACCTGTATTGTGGTGAGCCTGGTCATGTCATAGCTGCATGCCCCACACGACCTCCGCGACCCATGGTGAGTGCCATTATTCCTGCTGATCATAAAATGAAACCACTCACCACTGGCGTCACCCTTACTGCCGCTAATGTCTCCCTTTCAGTGGTCGCGCTCCTCGACTCGGGGTCAGCCGGCAACTTCCTCTCCGGTGCCATCTGCCGCCAGTTATGCCTCAAGACCACTCCGTCTCCGACCACCTACAGGATCAGCTCAATAACCGGAAGACCCCTCAGTCACAAGCACGTCCGTACCGTGGCTGGACCAGTCACTCTCCAAGTAGGGCTTTTACACCGGGAAGAGGCTCACATGCTGGTTCTGGAGGATTCGACTGCTGACGTGGTTCTGGGGCGCCCCTGGTTGGAGCAGCACAACCCTACCATCTCCTGGAAGACGGGCGAAATCCTGAAGTGGGGCGACACTTGCTTCTCTCAATGTCTAACTGAACTTCCTCTTCCATCCTCGTCTCTGCCTGATCTGACTCTCTGTGCCACATCCATCGAAAGTCCAGTTGAACAACGCTCTGTCGATGTCCCCAAGTGTTACGCCCCCTTCAGCGATGTCTTCTGCCCGCAACGGGCTTCCAAGCTGCCTCCACACCGGCCATGGGACTGTGCCATCGACCTGCTTCCGGGTGAACCAGTACCAAGGGGTAAGATATACCCACTATCCATCCCGGAGGAGAAGGCCATGTAGGAATACATCCAGGAAGCCCTCGCCCAAGGTTACATCAGGCCGTCTACTTCCCCTGCTGCATCCAGCTTCTTCTTTGTGGCAAAAAAGGACGGAGGCTTGCGGCCATGCATCTATTATCGTTCCCTCAACAAAATCACTGTTAAGTTTCGGTATCCCCTTCCTCTCGTCCCAGCAGCCCTCGAACATCTCCGTGGTGCCACTGTGTTCACCAAGTTGGACCTCCGCAGCGCGTACAATCTCATCCGGATACGTGAGGGGGACGAGTGGAAGACTGCCTTTATTACCCCTACTGAACACTATGAATACCTCGTCATGCCGTATGGATTGGTAAACGCCCCCTCCGTATTCCAGGATTTCATCTATGAGGTGCTCCGGGAGTTTCTCCATCGATTCGTCCTAGTCTACATCGACGACATCCTCATCTACTCCCGGAGCCAGGCCGAACATCGCCAACACGTTGCGGAGGTCCTCAACCGTCTACGTCAGTTCCATCTGTTCCTCAAGGCCGAAAAGTGTTCTTTCCACCAAGCATCCGTTTCCTTCCTGGGATACCACATAGATCACAGTGGCATCCGGATGGACGAGAGGAAGGTGGAGTCCATCACAACCTGGCCAGAACCCACTACCATAAAAGAACTCCAACGCTTCCTAGGTTTCTCCAATTTCTACAGACGATTCATCAAAGGTTACAGCTCTATCACTCATCCACTCACCAGTATGTTACGCAATAAGCCCAAGTCTCTGTCCTGGACCCCGGCAGCCACCAACGCCTTCAGCCAACTCAAGAAAGCCTTCACCACCGCTCCCCTACTAGTCCATCCAGACCCGGAAAGGCCCTTCGTCGTGGAGGTGGATGCTTCCACAACCGGAGTGGGAGCGGTGTTATCGCAGCAGCAGGGGACGCCCAGTAGACTCCATCCATGCGCCTTCTTCTCCCCCAAGCTCAGCCCGGCGGAAGTCAACTACTCCATCGGTGACAGGGAACTCCTTGCAGTCAAGCTTGCCTTGGAAGAGTGGAGGCATTGGTTGGAGGGAGCCAAACATGCGTTCCTGGTGCTAACAGATCACAAAAACCTTGAGTATCTTCGATCAGCCAAGAGACTAAACCCCAGACAAGCCCGTTGGGCTATGTTTTTCTCCCGTTTCAATTACACCATCTCCTATCGTCCCGGTACCAAGAATCTTAAAGCTGATGCTCTCTCCCGTCTGCATGCTCCTGACGAACAGACCGAAGAACCAGAACCCATTATTCCAAGCTCCCTCATCGTAAGTCCTATTACCTGGTCCGAAGAAACCATCCCCTCCTCCAATGCCTCCACGAACCCTCCGCCGGGCTGTCCACCTGGCTTGCTGTACCTCACTCGGACACGACGCACTCCCACCATTCACTCGGCTCACACGTCACTTGGTACTGGTCACCCGGGGGTCAATGAAACCCTCTCGTTGCTAAAAGAACGCTTCTGGTGGCCAGGGATGGCTAAGGATGTCAGAAGGTACGTGCAGGGCTGTAGGGAGTGTGCCATTTCCAAGTCTCCGCGTCATCTTTCAGCTGGTAAACTCCTTCCTCTGCCCGTTCCAGAACGCCCATGGTCACACCTAGGAGTAGATTTCATCACTGACCTGCCGGTCTCAGACGGTAATACCACCATTCTAGTAGTGGTAGATCGTTTCTCTAAATCTTGTCGTCTGATCCCACTCCCAGGTCTGCCTACTGCCATGGAAACAGCTGAGACACTCTTCAACCAAGTTTTTAGATACTTCGGAGTACCAGAGGACATTGTATCAGACAGAGGTCCCCAGTTCATATCCAGAGTATGGAGATCGTTCTTCTCACTCCTAGGTGTGGCCGTTAGCCTGACGTCGGGATATCATCCACAGTCAAACGGGCAGACGGAAAGGAAGGTACAGGAAATTGGCCGCTTCCTACGTACCTTCTGTCATGACCACCAGGACTCTTGGAACCAGTTCCTGGGTTGGGCCGAGTACGCCCAAAACTCTCTGAGACAGTCGACCACAGGACTCACCCCGTTCCAGTGCGTACTCGGCTTTCAACCTCCACTGTTCCCCTGGGATGGGGAACCCTCCGACGTTCCTGCAGTGGACTCCTGGTTCCGAGAGAGCGAGAGGGTCTGGGACTCAGCCCACCATCAGTTGCAACGGGCCCTGCGCAGACGCAGGATGGTAGCTGATCTCCGACGTTCTGACACCCCTGTTTTCCAGCCTGGTCAGCTGGTGTGGCTATCTACCAGAGATATCAGAATGCGTCTGCCTTGCAAAAAGCTGAGTCCCAGGTTCATTGGCCCATTCCCCATCACCAAGCAGGTCAATCCAGTCACCTATCAACTCCGTCTGCCACAAGGGTATCGTATACATCCAACTTTCCATGTCTCACTGCTGAAAGCTCACCACCCCTCTGTTTCTCCCACAGGACCTGACGTAGTTCCCGCCGAACCCCCCCTTCCACTCATCCTGGAGGACGGTACGGCCTACAAGGTCAATGAGATCTTGAACTCCCGACGTCGTGGTGGTCAGCTGGAATATCTAGTGGATTGGGAAGGATATGGTCGAGAGGAACGCTCCTGGGTCCCAAGGAACGACATTTTAGATCCCAGTTTACTCCAGACCTTTCACGACAGTCATCCTGAGAAGCCAGCTCCGCGGGGTAGAGGACGTCCACCACGGCGTCGGGGTTCTAGGCCCTCTGGAGCGGGCCGTGGAGGGGGGGGGTACTGTCACAGACACGTCAGGTTCCACCCTCCACCAATCACAGCGCACTCCTTCCCCAGAGTACTGATCACCATCACCTGCACCTCATCAACACACTCATCACCAGCACTACAAGACTCACAACCACACAGCACTCCACGTCCGGTCTCGTTCGCATATACTTCAGGCTATGCTTACCTCAAGGACTCTACTACTGATACTTACCTGTCTCCAGCGTGTCTCCTTCCTTCCGTGTTCCTTGTCTGCTGTGTGGGTGTGTTCCTGTCCGTCCCTCAGTACTCCAGCGATCTACAGTCTCCAACGATCTCCAGTCTCCAGCGACCTCCAGGCTCCAGCGTCCTTCCATCTACAAAACAAAAGACAGTAACTCTCTCTCTCTCGTATCACCTTCTAATCTACCAACAACCGGTTTACTCACCTGCTCCACAACACCTGCTCTACTGTGGTCTAATAAACTACCCTTACCTGTTAACATCTGTGTCTGCCTCCTGTGTACTTGTAACAATTGCACGCGTCTCATAAATGAACTTAAGATGGAAATTATATTTGAGTATTAATTGCCTTTTTTACAGTGAATTTCGTTTTGTATAAATTGTATCTTAATTTTAATCAATGTTTTTAAAACGAATTTTGCTTCATATTGATGTTTAAATATTATACCCTATGTTGTTGTTTTTTTGTTTGTTTTTTAGAAAGTTAATTGCTTTCTTTAAACTGAATTTTGTTTTGTATAAATTGTATCTTAATTTTAATCAATGTTTTTAATATATTTGATATAATATAACAGACTGGTATAATAAATATATTAGTATATCTGATACCAATATAGCAGACAATAGCCTTAGCGCTGGCTCATGCATTTCACGTGTTTCTGACTGAAGCTCGAAATTATATTTGAGTATTGTGTGTATTTGATCGTTTACAAATGATTCAGAAAATATTTGCCATTGAAGTGTCCCAATCAACCTAAATTCACCAGATACTATTTGAAATCATAATTGCATTGCATTATGTTGTTTTAAATCCCAAATATTTTACTTATAACATTCATCATTACCAATTGTCACAATATTACTGTGTTTTTTTTAGCTCTTCTTTCAAAAACATTTCTGATTTAAATCTTGTTTCTTTTTTGGCAGATAATTTAGCTTGCTTTAAGTAAAAACTTTAAGTAAAAAAACACTTAGATTTTTCCCCCAGAAAACTTTTTTTTTTTTTTTACTGTTACTGTACTTATCTAGTAAACCTAAAATCTAGTAGGCCTACCTAAAGCTCATTTATTATGCAGCTCATTATTATGCAGGTCTTTGTTTCTCAGGAATGATCACATTATTATTCATGGCTCGTTCACGCCTACTCGCATAAGGCCTAAGTGTTTTACAAAATGTAAATTAATATATTGTTTTATGTGAAATGAGTAGGCTCAATGATTCTCACATCAGTTTAAAGCAAAAACTCGAAACAAAAACACCCAATAATCAAAGGGCTTGTGAACACATATCTATTGTGTGTTTTGAAGCCTTAATTTTAAACCTTTTTTTTTTTTTTTTCAAAAATTATGCATAAACATTATTCTCTCAAAGATACAACCATTTACATAAATGTTGCTTACATATTATGGTAGCCCAGTTTGTGCTGAATACAGTGTAATTACACTTTTTCCATTAATATGTTTATAAGCAACTGAAAAATGCACAAATGTCAGAGCATGTCAAAACTTCTAAAGGGCCCCAAAACAGCTCAGACTCCTAGGGCTTAAAAGTAATATACCTAACTTTGAAATCTATAAACCCCCTGAACATCTTTATTATAGCATTACCTCTGAACTTAACATGAAGGGTGTTTCTAATTGTGTTGAATGCTTAAATGACTCCAGAGTTCCTCCTACACAACATTTAAAGTTGTCCTGGGAAAAAGACTTTGGTATAGATATTTCAGAAGACTCCTGGGCCGAGGCCCTCCGGGGTATTAAGTCTTGCTCCATCAGTTCTAATTTTCAACGGATACAATACAAAGCTGTGCATAGATTGCACTATTCCAGTACAAAGTTACATGCTATATATCCCTCTGTCTCACCTTTGTGTATTAAATGCAAGTTCAATGAGGGCACACTGGCTCACTTATTCTGGTTCTGCCCAAAAATATGTAAATTCTGGTCTGATATCTTTTGTTTTTACTCAAAGGTACTTAAGAAGGATTTTCCTCATATTCCTCTTGTTGCAATATTAGGCTGGGCCTCTCCTTTAGAGACCTTTAGCTTTAATCAAATACAGACGATACAAAATGAGATGACAATAGCGAAGAAGGCAATTTTGTGGACGTGGAACAAAAGGTTTGTACCTAAATTTGAGATGTGGCTGGCAGATTTTAGCAGTGTGCTACATATGGAAAAGATCAGATATGAAATTGCTGGTGAACTGAAGAAATTCTTACAGATTTGGAATTTCTGGAAGGGGATGATTGAATTTATCATTTCTGACTTATGCTCTAATGGGTGTGGTAATGTAGATTATATAGCGTCTTGTAGGGTGCAATAACTCACTTTTTTCTATAATTGGGTAATCATTGGTATTGGCATTTTATTTTAAGCATTTGACTTCAATGTATGTGTATGTAGATGTTTATAATGTGTATTTGTACATAAGTATGTATGGATATTGTACGTTTCTGTGTATATATGCACTTACACATATGTATATATAGGCATTTATCATTATTGTTGTGGTGTTTTTTTATTTTTTATCATTATATATTTACTTTATTTATTTGTTACTTATTTGCTGGCATGGGGTGGGGGTTGTTCTGTAAAAACGTGAAAAGCTTTAAATAAAATATAAAAAATAAAAAACATAGGTCAACGGATATTTCTTACAACTCAAAGGGTACAGGTTAAAGTCAAGAGACTGAAATGTTGATTGTGATCTGTGTATTTCAGTGACTCTCAGTCCTGCAGTATCATGTTACTGAGGAGCAGCTCATGTGTTCAATCATTTACAGCTCAATCAGCTGAACTCACAGCAGCAGAAAGAGGCTGAACACTTCAAATATACTTTACATTTTGATTCATGTGTGAGAGTCAGATATGATCTTACCACAGTTTCTCCAGTTTACAGTGAGGATCCTCCAGTACATCAGACAGCAGATTTACGGATTTTCCTATTTTATTCCCAGACAGATCCAGTTCTCTCAGGTGTGAGGGCTTTGATCTCAGAGCTGAAGTCAGAGCAGCACAACCTTCATCTGTGATGCCACAATCCCTCAACCTGTTGAGAACAATGACACTCTTCACTCTTTCTGTTCAGATCAGTTGAACAGGTACAAAATCACAACTAGGGATGGCTAACGCGAAACAGACGTTTCGGGGCTTTGCCGAGATCCCGAAGCGCAGATGTTTCGAAACACTGCTCCGAACTGTGATTCGAAACACCCATGTCACGTGACTACGGCTAAATGAAGCTCTGAAGTGTTTCATCAGGTGGCGCCTGTCGAAACTGCGTTGATTAAAGGGGGCGGGAACAAACCACACAGTCACACATCTGTATAAACCTAATTCACCACAGTTTAAAAGTGAAGTAAATCCATCTTCACCTCGTCGGTTTTTGTGAGAGGAGAGAGATTTTGTGATAGCAGAGATTTTGTGATATAAGTGAGATTTATAGTGCGCTTTGGTTAGTTAGGCTAGATTTAGGCTAGATTGAAATGAGATATATTGACTGATATAGACAGTGACAGATAGGATAGATATAGTGACACATTCATATAGGCTAAGTTAGATAGTGACAGATAGCACAGCATAAGTTAGAGATATAGAATTATATTCATAGGTGATAGATAGATAGATATATTAATGGAATAGATAAAAAAGAAGGCTCCACATAAGAGATGCCGTACATTTTTTTATTGCTGAACAAATAATCATATACAGACAGTATGGTAATAACAGAACATTTTTGTATTACAGAATACAGATCAGGTGCTTGAAAGTACAGTAGAAATATATATCAGGCAAATCATAATAAAAGACACAAAAAACATTAAAGGGGCTAGGGTTTTGTTTGAATATCATATTCTTCTATAATGGAAAAAATACTTTTTGCATTTTCATAACTTTGAGGGCGTTTGTATAAGAGTTAAACTCATTGTGAAATTAATAAAATCGTGGTTTCACCTTTAAGAACTTGCATTTGTGTATATAAAATTTTCCCAGCATGAGGATGTTGTTAATCAGGAAGTTATCTTTGTTATTGTCCATTACAAGAGATGCCGTACATCTGTGGTGTGGGAGCATTTCACTTGGAAACACCAAATAAAGTGAGATGTGTGTATTGTGATAGGCAGCTAGCCTTGATGCACCATTTGAGGAGCTCATCCTGGCATTTTGGAGGGTGCAGAGGACAACAAGTGTCCCATGTGAGAGGATTTTTTCAAAGGCTGGATAAATTATATGTAAAAAAAGAAGTCAGCTAACTCCTTCAACAGCAGAGCAAATAATATTTTTGAATAAAAATGTTATATAACAAATGTGACACATTGTGGCTTTATTTATTTTATTAATGTTCATTTTTCATGACCACAAAAAAAAAACTATAGTTATTCACAATGAGGAGGCTACAGGTTTTTTTTTACATGGATTATTATCAAGGTATTTCAAATCAACACATGCAAATGAGCACTAGATGTCGCCGTAGAGACGGGTGTCGGATTGATTCGAAGCTTTGAAACAATATGGCACATTTGCTTCAACTGTTTCAGTGCTTCACGAAGCCTCGGTCTGCCCATCACTAATCACAACTTTAATCAGACTATTAAAGGGGTCATGACAATCAAATTTTCCTTGAGCTTTTGACATATAAGAGGTCATTATACTATAAGAATATCCTGTACGTTTCAGAACTGAAAACTTCCTTGTCAGTCCAATAAAAGCTTTTATTGACACCAGGCCCAGCAAACAGTTTTTCCCACAGTCCTGCCGAGTTTAGCTCCAACCCTAATCAAACACACCTGAAACAGCTAATTAAGCTCTTCAGGATTACTAGAAAGCTACAGGCAGGTGAGTTTGATCAAAGTTGGAGCTAAACTCTTTAGGACAGTGGGCCTCGAGGACCAGGGTTGAGAACCCCTGGTCTAAGTAACATAGGCCTACAGTGAGGAAAATAAGTATTTGAACACCCTGCTATTTTGCAAGTTCTCCCACTTAGAAATCATGGAGGGGTCTGAAATTGTCATCGTAGGTGCATGTCCACTGTGAGAGACATAATCTAAAAAAAAAATCCAGAAATCATAATGTATGATTTTTTAACTATTTATTTGTATGATACAGCTGCAAATAAGTATTTGAACACCTGAGAAAATCAATGTTAATATTTGGTACAGTAGCCTTTGTTTGCAATTACAGAGGTCAAATGTTTCCTGTAGTTTTTCACCAGGTTTGCACACACTGCAGGAGGGATTTTGGCCCACTCCTCCACACAGATCTTCTCTAGATCAGTCAGGTTTCTGGCCTGTCGCTGAGAAACACGGAGATTGAGCTCCCTCCAAAGATTCTCTATTGGGTTTAGGTCTGGAGACTGGCTAGGCCTCGCCAGAACCTTGATATGCTTCTTACAGAGACACTCCTTGGTTATCCTGGCTGTGTGCTTTGCGTCATTGTCATGTTGGAAGAAATCTTTCCTGTAGCTCAAAAAGTAGAGCATGGCGCTAGCAACGCCAAGGTCATGGGTTCGATTCCCAGGGAAAGCAAGAACTGACAAAATGTCAAATGTGTACCTTGAATGCAATGTAAGTCGCTTTGGATAAAAGCGTCTGCCAAATGCATAAATGTAAATGTAAATGTAAATGGAAGACCCAGCCTCGACCCATCTTCAATGCTTTAACTGAGGGAAGGAGGTTATTCCCCAAAATCTCGCAATACATGGCCCTGGTCATCCTCTCCTTAATACAGTGCAGTCGCCCTGTCCCATGTGCAGAAAAACACCCCCAAAGCATGATGCTACCACCCCCATGCTTCACAGTACACTGCATGAAAACACTGAAATCCGGCAATATCCGGGCATGGTATACTCCTGTGTAATTTGATGTTTACCGGATGTATGTGGGAAAAAGCGGATCAGAGTAACACGGAACAGTATATTTCCAGAAAAACCCGGAAACCTCACGTATGCGGACGTATACAGGAATCCGTGAAATTTCACGGACATATACAGCTGAAACACTGCTGGGTGTGCTAGGACTGAAGACTGTTAGGTGTGAAGAAGACCTTTCATATGTTAATGACTGACACTAGGAGCTGGCTGTTCTCAGAGGGAGGGGGGCAGGGGAGGACTTCAGGATTGAGAATTATCTCTGGTCTACTGTAGGCTACAGCAAACAAGCTTTTTGTACAGAGAAATAAATTCTTAAGGCCCTGAAACACTAAACCGAACTAGCAATGACTAAAGCCGACTTTGGGGTTGGTTCACGTTGCCTGGGTCTGGGTCAAACCATCAGAATGGTGTGTCAGGGCCTTAAAACCACTGCATGAAAAGAGTCTCTTAATCAAATATTTTTTATAAAAACAGTACAAAATAAAAACCCTGTCTGAACATATACGTTCACAAAAAAATCTGAATATGTAATGAAATAAACAAAGATATGTAATGGAATTAACAAAGGATAATTAACCAAACATTTTAGACTATCCCCAAACAATTTTTGCAAAGTTTTACAAATTGCAGGCAATAATAACATTAAATAAAAAGGAGATGAAATGTGGAATATAAAAAAGTTTGTTTAAAAAACACCAAAAACTGATATGCTCAAAAATAAAAATATGGACTAAGAAAGAGCAGGGATTCACTTGCTCAAGAAACACAGAAACACAAGCAGATCTTTCAGCTCTGCAACTATTAACAAAAAGTGTCACTCCCAGATTCTTAACTTTAACAAGATGCAAAAAAGGGGCATTTTGAGGTTTGAAATCCACCACTCACAATAGATGAGGTGACGCAATGGAGGTGCAACCAATAAGGTTACACTGTTAAAAAAAAATCCTAATTTTACAGAAAAAACGTCAGTTTTTTTACAGTATTTTCTTGTAATTTTGAATTATGTTTAAAACGATGTACAATTACAAACAGTATCTAAATAAACAACTTGACTGTTATTTTAAGGATTGTCATTAATGACAAATTACAGTAATTCTCATTTTTTATACAGGAACATCACTGTATTATTTTTCTGTTTTCATAAATAACATACAAATTCATGTAAAATTAGATTATACGTTGATCTATAAAATCTATAAAATATAGATTGACCATTATTTTATCATTAATGACAAATTAGAGTAATTCTGTTTTTTAATTTAGGTGTAATTTTACATTCAAACTGTAATTCTGGATACAAATATAATAAACTATAAAGCAAACTAAATATCAAACAATAATCTGTTTTTAAAGAGTACAAATCTGCACTGCTCTCCAGGTTGAAACTTTCAGGCATCTGCCCACACCACAAAACACCACTTGACCAATTAATTAAATATAACAGCAAATAAAAAGAAATATACACATTTTCTAACTGTAGTTTAAAACAAGTTTTTTTTCTATGGTTGCAAGGCTATGCTGTCTTTCCGTCTTCTTTTGAGCGTGATTGGTCAATCTGAACGTCATCCAGAAATCTGGCCTATGATAGTGCGCGCCTTCAGTTTGAATTATACACCTGTTGTCGTTGGAGTGGCTCGCGGCTCGCGGGGACGCGGGAGCGGCTTCTGGTTCTAATCTGCAACAGGACTGCTTGGTCGGTCCATTAATGGCATTGCATGGATCATTTTACATCTGAAAACACATCTGTTTACATCATTTTGATTGTGGGATGTCGACTGAGAACGAAAAAACATGAATACGAACAGACTAAGTTACCAATGGCGGACAACAGACGGCAGAAGGTAACGTAAATCCCTTTATATTTTTTCTACTGCTCATCAAGATATAACGTTAGTGCATTAAAGTCATATGCTAATCGTGATTAACTTACTTATTCTGTGTTTTGTTGTGTTGTAATACTGTTAAGCTAGGGCTGGGTGTTAATGACGATCATAGTTATGACTATTGTTAGCAATTTTGCAGTAAACGTTAAAATTACCTTTTTATATCGCGGAATGTGAATATGAATATAGTGTATATAACGCAGCACTGACTGTACTAAACATTTTTGACATTTTGACAAAGAAACATGCATGAATGTAGAATAATGAGTGGGACATGCATGTGTTAAAATAAGCCTCTCTCAGACAGCAGGCGATCCCGAAATCAATTATCTTTCTATAAAATGCACACAGTTATCTCAGTAAGCCTGTCATGTGAGGTATTCACTTGATTTAAACAGTCAGTTATGTCTTAAGTAAGTTAAACAGTTCAAGTTAACGTGGGGAAACCCGGATGCATGTCATTCTGTGCATCCGTTCTTAAAGGGGCAGCAGATTAATAAACTGCTGTCTGTCATAATTTTAATCAAACAACAAAAGAATAGAGAAGACCTTCTGCTTCTTTAAGAATCCATTGATATTAATTCATAGAATATCATACAGTGAAGACTTTTAAAGCAGTATTATTCTGAAGCATTTTAATAACATATCTATCAAAATAAAATAAATATATTGTGATATCGTTATTGTGAAATACAATTTCTCATGTATGTAGAATAATATGGTCATAATGCCCATCCCTACTGTCAGCTAGTTTTAAGATCAAGCTTGTCATAAATGTAAAGGATCTTTGGAATGATTAATCTGAGATCATGTACACTCATTCAGCAGAGAGGACAGGAAACCACCATCCTTGGACTCTGAAGAATTACAGGAAAACCAGGATTTTGTCTCTACTGTGAAGTTTTTGTATGGACCTAGTGAGTACGTTTTGCAAGTCCATGTCAGTAAGTTGATAATTAATAATAATGTTTTATCAAACAAATTAATATTCATTTGTGTGTGTGCATGTTTTTTCCCCCCTCATGATCCAGAAGTTTTGGATCCATGATCCTGAAGAACTTTTACAGATGTTGACCCTGAATGTGTAAAAGGTAATCTTAAAAATGTTGTAATTATTTTAATGTTCTCTGTTTTTTTTCTGTAATGTAGACGCATGCATTTTCTGTGAAGTTGCTTTGAAACAATATGTATTGTGAAAAGCGCTATACAAATATATTTTAATTGAATTGTTTTACTTACATTTATTGGCATTAACTATATATTATTCATGATTTATTTGGCAGGTTGCAAGATGTATTTTATTTTGTGAGACTTTGCTGGGGAAGTATTCTTTGGCTCAGTCTGAAAAGGCCCAGAAAAGAAGAACACTATGAAGAACATCACACAGAACCGTCAGAGAAAGAGACGGGTAAGTTAAGAAAGTGGTTAAGCAGTTTTCCCCCCCAGAATGTTACTATACTCCTCTCTGAGTTTTAGTGGTTCATTTACTGTCATGTTTTGCACTTGCTGGAGACCAGGTCCAGGGTTGCACAAACCAACACAGAACCTGGAAGACCGCAACTATAGACCTGATGTCTGAAGATGATGATGCTGTTGTTGATGGAAGGCATGGTTAGGCTAGCTACTACAAACCAGACTAGGCTGACCCACGCTACGCATCACATCACCAGCCCATCATGCCAGTTTGAAAAATGTTCAAAACTCAAACAACATTGTGTTAGAGTTGGTCACAATTCCTTTATATTTATAATTTTAATATTCAATTGTTCCATTTTATTTTTTCTTTATTCCTATGTTTATATACTTATACTTTTATTGGTTCCCATATATAGAATATTTACATACATTTTATATATACTTTTTAATGTATAGATTTCTTTGTCTCGTTTTATATTGTATACTTTGTATATTTGTTCCTTTTTAGATGTCCATGTTGCTTTTGATCTCCACATTTTGTATTGTTGTTCCTTTTACGTCGCCTTCCTTTACATTTTGTGTCACTTATCTTTTCCCCCATTCATTTTAATGTATGTTTATAATGCTCTTTGTTCTTTTTACTTGGTTATATTGTTTACTTGGAATATTTATGGGTATTTTATATACAATTTTTTTTTTGTCTTGTAAATTTATTGTTCTCATTTTATATTGTGTACTTTGTATATTTATTCCTTTTTTTTAGATGTTCCTTTTTATGTACACTGTGTATTTTATTCCTTTACATCTCTGTCCTTTTAAATGCATTTTGTTCACTTTTTTTTCTTTTGTTTCTTTACCAATTCATTTTAACGTAAGTTTATAATGTTCTTTGGACTGTTTATATTTTTACATTTGTTCCTTTACATTTTCATCCCTTTTAAATACATTTTGTTACATTTGTTTCCCCATTGTTTTAATGTTTGTTTATAATGCTCTTAAGAATGTTTTTTTAATACCTTTTTAATAAATATTTCAGACTTTATCAAATTGTTTTGTGTGTATTTTTCTTAAATCTGCATAGCTGGCCTATAACCAATCAAGTCACTGTGCTACAAAACCTAGCCCACCCTTAGCCTTAGAAGTAACCAACAAAATCACTTTACTGGGTTTTCAATGCGTCCTGTCCTCCAATAGCAGTCTGGGTTTTGGGAGTGGTTTTAAAAAAACAACCAATCCAGTTTGAGATGAAGGACCAATAGGGGATAGAAGGCAAAGCTGTTTAGAGGTGTGAAAATGTCTCCTGGGAAAAACTTGATGGGATTATTTGCTATGGCAACAAATGGCTGTAGCATGGGAGTATACGGCCACAACATACATCCGATTTGGTACCCTTTCGGATGTATACGGATATTTACGGATCCATGGAATTTGACCTATCCGGCCAGTATACTCCTGGATTCTTCCGAATTTCAGCAGTGTATACAGGAGTATCCTGGTCCAGATACACCTTTTTTCATGCAGTGGTAGGGATGGTGTTCTTGGGATGGTACTCATCATTCTTCTTCCTCCAAACATGTTTAGTGGAATTATGACCAAAAAGTTCTATTTTGGTCTCATCTGACCACATGACTTTCTCCCATGACTCCTCTGGATCATCCAAATGGTCATTGGCAAACTTAAGACGGGCCTGGACATGTGCTGGTTTAAGCAGGGGAACCTTCAGTGCCATGCATGATTTCAAACCATGACGTCTTAGTGTATTACCAACAGTAACCTTGGAAACGGTGGTCCCAGCTCTTTTCAGGTCATTGATCAGCTCCTCCCGTGTAGTTCTGGGCTGATTTCTCACCTTTCTTAGGATCATTGAGACCCCACGAGGTGAGATCTTGCATGGAGCCCCAGTCCGAGGGAGATTGACAGTCATGTTTAGCTTCTTCCATTTTCTACTGATTGCTCCAACAGTGGACCTTTTTTCACCAAGCTGCTTGGCAATTTCCCCGTAGCCCTTTCCAGCCTTGTGGAGGTGTACAATTTTGTCTCTAGTGTCTTTGGACAGCTCTTTGGTCTTGGCCTTGTTAGTAGTTGGATTCTTACTCATTGTATGGGGTGGACAGGTGTCTTTGTGCAGCTAACGACCTCAAACAGGTGCATCTAATTCGGGATAATAAATGGAGTGGAGGTGGACATTTTAAAGGCAGACTAACAGGTCTTTGAGGGTCAGAATTCTAGCTGATAGACAGGTGTTCAAATACTTATTTGCAGCTGTATCATACAAATAAATAGTTAAAAAATCATACATTGTGATTTCTGGATTTTTTTTTTAGATTATGTCTCTCACAGTGGACATGCACCTACGATGACAATTTCAGACCCCTCCATGATTTCTAAGTGGGAGAGCTTGCAAAAAAGCAGGGTGTTCAAATACTTATTTTCCTCACTGTATGTAGTGTTAAACCAGATCAAGCTACAAAGCAATAAACATGCCGTTGAGGATCACAAAATATTGTGCAGTGCCTGGGCTCGACAGTAATGCAACATGTAAGTACCGTATTTTCCGGACTATAAGTCGCATCAGTCAAAAAATGCGTCATGAAGAGGAAAAAAACATATATAAGTCGCACTGGACTATAAGTTGCATTATACTGGACTATAATGCCAGCTTCACACCGCACCCGCAAGCAGTGCATTGGCAGGGCAGAAGCAGTGCGGAGAGTGGGAGACACACGCGCGCGCCCGCTCGCTCGCTGTGCATTCACACTGGCAGCGTTTGTCTCGCACAGCTGAGCCTCTCCCGGCAGAGCGTTCAAGCACCCATCTGTGGACTCGTTCCTCCAGCTCTGGCCATCTTGCTTTCAGTCCGCGATTAGCTTTCTTTGTTTTCTTCATTTCAGTTAAAGTAACCTCTGCTTTTCGCCAGTCCCTCACAAGTTTCTCACTCACTCTAAACTTTCTTTCTGCTGCTCGATTACCTGTTTTCGGCTGCATACTTTACTACCTGCAGTTTGTAATTTGCAGAATTTTCTTTTTGGGGGGCATTTTGTTTGTGTTCAGTCTTTCTCAATTGTCTTTAAGTTAATATTTTAGTTAATTTTTTCAGGGGTAGGCTACAGGAGCAGCATAGAGCGCCCTCTCCCGGCTGTAGACATAGCTAAATGTTTATTCTTGTCAGTCAGTATGAATTAATTTTGATATATAAGTCGTACCTGACTATAAGTCGAAGGACCAGCCAAACTATGAAAAAAAGTGTGACTTATAGTCCTGAAAATATGGTAACTGTGTTAATTCTAATGCCTGATCTGAAATGTAATGATTCATGTACAGTCAGATGTTCTGTCTGTGTGTCAGTAAATCAAACCAGTGACTAAACGTCAACTTGCGTTGTTTCTCTTAGGATGAAAATAATCTGTTATTTAACTGTGATTAAATTCTATAAAGAAAGCAATCAAAGAAAGCTCCCTTTACAATCGTTGGAGCAGCATGCACTGAACCTGTCAATCAAACAGGAGAGTTTATCAGTGACTCCCGTTTTATTCTAAAAATTTCTTAACTATATCAATTTTGCACTGTAAGTGAAGATGAAAGCATTCGTTAGTGCAGTGGTTCCCAACCACGTTCCTGGAGGACCCCCAACAGTGCACATTTTGCATGTCTCCTCAATCAAACACACCTGATTCAGGTCATCAGCTCATTAGTAGCTATTCCAAGACCTGATGTGGGTGTGTCAGACAAAGGACACATCCAAAATGTGCACTGTTGGGGGTCCTCCAGGAACGTGGTTGGGAACCACTGCATTAGTGTACAGAAAATGAGTTCCAATGACAAGATCACTGCTTTCATGCGCTCAACATGTCTCTGATCGAATGTTCCTCTCTGCAACCTTTCATGCCACAATCTTAATATAATGTCATAGATCTAAATGTAATGAAACACTTTTCACGTTAACCATGAGAGCTGTAATATTAAAAACGTGCTAAAAGAGAAAGTAATACTTAGCTGTTTCAAACGGAAAGACTTTAGCCAATCACAGCAGTGGGCGTTTACACTGAAGTCTCACAGCAGACACGCCCCTTAAAGGGTAACTAAATCCTAAAACAACTTTTTTTTAGTTAATGATCTGCAAGACTGGGGCTTTATTAGTGCTGTTCATTGATTTGAGTAAATGTTTTGATATTTGGGTATGAAGTGTTTTAATTCTACAATATATGGTGTAAAAACGTCTGAGTGCTGCCCTCTTAAGGTTGAAAGGTTGCTACTGCAGTTTAATTTTCCTATTGGACACTGTTTGCCATAGTGGCGTATGTTGGCTCTTCCAACGGCTCACTACCCACGCCCCTGGCACAAGCTCACCACGCCCAAATAAATGTTTTCCCGCATTGATCACATGAGAACGGCTTCACTCCAGAATGAACTCTCATGTGAAGTAGAGGTCTTCACGGGTCCAAAAATTCATACCCGAACCTGAAGAGACCCGTAATGTGCTTAACGGAACCGACCCGGACCCGTGTATTATTTCAAAAGCTGGACCCGGACCCGTGCAGATCAGAGAAATGCCAAAAATGTAGTACACGGAACCGACCTGGACCCGTCTATTATTTAAGAGCTGGAACCGAACCCGGCGCGAAGACACAGACCCGACTGGATCCGATTGTCACATATTCCATAATAACTGATATTAACAAGTCAATAAACAAGTTATGAAAAATTTAACTTTTTGTCTAACCTATAGCTGTCGTCTCCCTTCCTTGTAACGTTAACGTTACTTGATTGTGATGCATTAATCCTTGCCAAAAAGTTTAATCCATGTTTTTCCTCTCTTGTTATTCCAAGCATGCTTAAGTTAATTCACTCATCATTTCAGCTTTAAAAGTCCACTTTATGTCACGGTGACGGATGCCAAATGCGTCTTTGCAGATTTGCATTTCGCCAAGTTAACTAGCATAATAACTTTGACTGTTTGCCTTTTTGAACTATAATAACGATTGCTCGTTCGGTGGCCGCTGACGTCAGCATTATTTATTTGCTATCATCTCTGTGAGCCGAGTCTGTTCACCAAAACTTTAAGATTAAACAAGACGGTTCATTCATATTATTATTAAAGTCAATCACAGCGGAAGCTCGGGTTGCCATAGAAACATGACACGCGCTTGAGACTGCACATGCGCGGTGGCTGGAGCAACCTGAAATATTAGCTTTTACACACAATTTGAGCATCATAGAAAACATTTGTGACAGTTCACCTGAGATTTTGTTGCTGATTTGAAATATATTATTTAAATAGAAGTTCAAATCAAACTTCAACAGTGCGTCACACGTAGGCTAATACACTTGACAGCACTTACTTTTTTGTCATGTTTGTCCACAATATGCATGAAGGATGCCCAGACAGAAGAGGTGCCCGTGGGTTTAACTTCTTTATATTCGTTGTTTTTTAGCTTTGTTCGCACATCACTCATCATGAAGGTATCCATTATTATTACCGTGCGGTTGCAGAGAGAGCGAGAGAGAGAGAGAGAGAGAGAGAGAGAGATCTCTCGTGTTTTTCTTCTTTCTTTTTTTTAAACCTTATTTCCCGGCTCACACTTTTCTTATCCTAATTTTACAAGTTGCAAGTTACAAAAAAAACACAAGCAGGACTGACTCTGATAACGGGCAGGTGTTCTCTGAGTCCGGATCGACTCAGTATTACACACAATGTTAAACAGTCCCGGGACCCGTAGCAATAGACCCGGACCCGGCTGATCATTTAAAATATAGACGGGTCTCGGGGGCTCCGTGAAGACCTCTAACGTGAAGTACAAACATTATGAACATTATGAAAGAAAATACTTTTAAATAATGCAGTTGTCAGTACACGTCAGGCTTTTCTTGCAATATTTTCCTGCCCGTCATGTGTACAGATACTTCTCAAACATTAGACGCGCTTTCAAACTCTGACACGCAAGTAGTTGCCGTTAGGGCTGAACGATATATCGTTATCGTATCTATATCTAGATATGAACTTTCAAGATATTACTATCGAAAAAAGCAACGATTTAGACAATATAGATTTTCCCTCTCCGCGCTCGCCCTGCATACAACTCTGGCAGTCACAACAAACATCAGTTTTACGAGTGCCCTTGAATGTACCACTAAAGCCAGCGCGCACACACTACCAGGGACGTGGGAACTATATTGTGAGAGGGGGGGCGGCGTTTCCATGGTGACGCGTCATTGCTTGTCACGTGACACACCACAGCGGCAACAGATCTGAATGAATGATGATCTGCTTTTATGTAATTTTTTCCTTTTTTATTCAGAATATTCACAAATGTGTTAGCTATGGCATGAAATATCTGATATTCCGATTGTCAAATACATGCAAGTGGAAGTATATTGTTGTTTAAACACCTTTATAACGATCGCGTTAGTTGAGCTGTATGCGCGATGGGCGCCGCCGTGTTAGTTTGTGCTGCAGTTCAGAGAATCGGATCTGTTGGATTTACAACCTCTATGTTTACAACAGGTGAATTCATCCACTTCTCCCGAAATACTTAAAGGTCCCATGGCATGAAATTTTCATTTTATGAGGTTTTTCAACATTAATATGAGTTCCCCTAGCCTGAATATTGTCCCCAAGTGGATAGAAATGTTGATCGGTGTAAACCCGAGTTCTGGCTGTCTCTCTCTGCCTTTGAGAAAATGACAGGCCAGACGAGCCAATCCTGAAGTCTCCTGGTTTGACGTCCAAGCAGGAACGGTTACCTCCCTTTCCTCCGCCCAGAGAATCTGGCACGCCCATGCAAACGCTCGAGAGATCACCATTGCTTGTGAACGAGTGAATGCTGGCAGTTTCTCAGTGTTTGGATGTACAAATGAAAACATAAGTCTTTTTTCAGTTCCTTCTGATCTGTGATCAGTGATTTCTTATGTGTAGCTAATTATTTATTATTCGTGCACACGCTGCGGCTTCTCTCTCTCCCGACAGAACGGTGTTTTCGTGTTTTCTATCTTGTGAGTCAGTGTTTTTGTACGTCCTCGACGCATCTATCTGTTCTACAATGTGCATACCGTCGTTTCTGCTCAACATCAGCAGAGTAAAATCTTTAGAGATAAACCTTACACACGCCGAGGCTCGGGCTGCACTGATCGGTCGGCCTCCAACATCCCCGACCCCCAGTACTGCATCTGGCCCACAGCGGAGGCACCAAACGCGGCGCGAGATTAAGCAGAAGGGGGGTAAGCGTGAGGGTATCTGGGCTAGGCTAGCCAGCTATCCCCACAATAAACTGGATTACATTCGATTACTGCTGTTGTGTCTTTGTTTGCGCTGTGTACTCAATGCGCGTCACTGACGCTTTCCATATGATAGGAACATATAAAAATAATGGTATTATCAACACTTACTCATAACTCGTTCATCTCGACAGCTGTAATGGTACTTTGCATGTGTTACAAAGTTGGTAATAATGATGAAGACGGACTCGGCGTGACTGGGACTCGTGTTTATTCAGAACTCTCAAATACAAACACAATAAACTCGCGCTGACTGACAGCGCTCTCATAACTCAGTAGTTACTATAAATAACTTTGTTAGCAATCGCTGAGCTCAGTCTCTGGTACATTAGTGATGTCCGGTTCGCGAACGATCTTTCTTTTGAACCGGTTCTTTTAAGTGAACCGAATCAGTTCACCAAATCGGACTGAATCGTTCTAAACTGTTCGCGTCTCCAGTCAGCGCTGATCCATAATTTACTAAAGTTACTAACTTTCTGACATGAGTGACAGCCCCTCCGACTAGAAATAGACTAATAACCTGAAGTATATGCTGTAACTAAAACAGTTCACTGAACTGAGACTGACAGAACCGATGTGAAGTGAACTCCGGTCCATCCATCTCTCTGGCAGCAGCTCGTGCCTGCTCGTGCCTCGTAGACCTCGTTAAACCACGCCCCCTCCGCTCATATCAAATGCAAAGATGTCAGCCAATCACAACAGTGGGCGTTTTTACTGAAGTCTCACAGCAGACACGCCTCTTGTAACAGGGCATTCAGCCACAGGGCAAACAGCAGTATAGAAAAAATGCCTTTTATTTCTAAATTATGACATTTTATGATGTAAAAATCATACTAACAATATAAGTACACCTCAGGAAACATTATAAAACAATAGAAAAATGCCATGCCATGGGACCTTTAAAAGTAAGTGGCTGGTGAACTGGGAATAGAATAGAGTAAACATTGAAGTTACTTACACAATGTGTATCTGATGTGAATAAAACGTGTCGAATTATAATGGAAAGTATTATTATTACCTCTTCCATAGACATCAATGTGTATTTTACAAACTCTAAATGTATTGTTTTTTTAGTACTTATGTGAATTTATATGTTTGAAACCTAAAATAAACAGTATGTGGTTGAAAACACTGAAAAGTTGTGATATATGACAGCTCTGAGCGGGCCTGTCTCAGTTGATCATGTGATGCCCTTGATCATCCGCTCCAGGGACCAGCCTAGACTGATTACACCTGTGTGATCGTACATGCGAAAGGCTTAAAAACAATACATTTTCTGACACAAATTTTTGAAATGTAGGCTTATATCAAACACATTTTAATTCAGATTCTGGTTTTCACCGAACACGTAGTCATATCGTATTGTATCAATATCGAGATATCTGGCATGAAAATCGAGATATGAAATTTTGTCCATATCGTTCAGCCCTAGTTGCCGTGATAACGAACAACAATACCGGAACGTGCTGCCGTATATAGTCTAACTTTTATTTGAGGCTTTATTGGTGGCTGTCATAAAAACTTGCCAGATGAATTCAAAAATGCATTAAATATTGAAAAACATTACAAATTATAATGAATATGGTGCATATATTTAGCAAAATACTCCTCTCTAGAGTCAGTTTTTCTAGCTGACTAACGAGTTTATGGACACTGAGGTAACGTGACGTTACATGACATTGTTTACAAGCTGTTTTACTGACGCCTTTCCACGTTTGAAACACTGATCGAGTGATTCCATGTGACATGATACGGATTTTGGTAAGTTGTACTTTATCTTTTAACACAAGTTCAGATGTTCTTCTGTAAGTATTAAGGCAGAAGAGAAGATCCGTTCACGTGCACTGTGCGCGGCCACTTTTCTAGAGCTGAGCTGCGCCAAAGCGATCTGACGCCACAGTGCCAAAACGGTATTTATGTTTTTGAATTTCGTAATAAAATGGATGTAATTTGAAATCCGAGACTTTGTTTTATATCAATAGCAACAAAGCACAAAGAGTATTGCTGTTTAATGGATGTGAGGCGGCGCAATGTTCCGTTTATTCATTAACTGAAAACCTCTTCTCCATTTTGAATGTCTTGCACTGCTGCTAGCGTCGCGTTGATTACATTCAAAAGCACACAGTATCGATACGGCAGCTGCTGTATCGATACGCGCATCGTCATGAGTTCATGACGATGTATCATTGTATTGATATTCTGAGCACATACAGAGCGTGCAAACCAGAGGGCTAAAATCAGGGTGGGAAAATTCCTTTTATTTATAAATTATGACAATGTTTGATGTAAAAAGCATTCTAGCATTATAAGTGCACCCCAGGAAACATCATACAACAATAAAACACTGTTCATGAACCCTTTAAAATGTCAACATTTCAATTGGAGATTTATCACGATCATGAAAATAAAGAAATTTAAAGCAGCACTAGATAACTTTTCAACCTTCATAATATATTTCCAAGACTCTTGTGATGATACATCGACTTACAATAGGTTGAATGACACGTCTGCCATAGCCTGACGGGGTCTGTATCGTTTTTAATCGTACTTTTAAACTTCGGGTTTCGGGTAGTAACCCGAGAACAAAAAGAACTACAAAATTCAACTGCTTTACGGCATATACGTCACTTTCACCACCTCCCCCACTTCCTTAAATTTGGACGTGCAACTAAACAACTATCGTTTGTTTGCCGGATGTTATAGTCATGGCCGAAGCAGCACAGAAAAATAAGAAAGCAAAGGTTTTGTCGGAGGAAAGCAAAAAGAGGAAACGAGAAAGTGATCGGATTAAAGGCAGGACGAGGATCAACATTGGGCCAGTGTTTGCTCATTGGCGTGAGCTGAAGGAGGAGGGGCTACATTCTTGCAAGTAAATACATAAGATGTACAAAATCATATTTTAGGATACCTAAGATGTCTGTGATATTTGTTTATTTGTCTTGCCTCAAGCTATAATGCAAATCGATTTTTCACATTTGCAGATTCATCTATGGTAGCTTGATATTATAATATTGACGATATATGGTTATTACCTACCACTCAAACATTGAATTGAAGTATCATATAGATTCTGTAAAACGGGAACCAATAGACTAGGCTACTATAATGACGCTGGCTTGTAAACGTGAGCATCGCGATCATTTGGCGTTTGAAAAAAATAAAACCCATTAAATGATATTCATATGACATGCTGAAACATATGCCACTGTACCTGGGATGAAGACATTTCACACGCGACGCAAGCAGAACACCTGCATGTGAACTCCTGCAGTGTTCAGGGCTATCATGGTTGTCATGTCAACAAATGCACGTGCGATGCATCCGCTGATGTAGAATGACAGTTTACGACAGTAGTAGAGGACAATACTGTTTCCCAACTGTAGGGGACCCCGAGAGCAAAACCTACCTAGTGCTGCTTTAAAAGCTTTTAACAGGAGGGGCTTGAGGAAGCAGCTTCAACTCGAGCTTAGATTTAGTGCTAGGAAGACAGGGTTGCCAACTTTTAAGTTCAGGTTGGAGTTAGACTTTTTTTTGGACTTTTTTGCTTGCATTACTAATCACTATTATTAACATTTTAACATTTCACAAATGAGTATAAGCAGTTATGATCAGCAATACTTTTTTGAGCAACTAGACATGTATATTTATTAAAAGAGCCATACATTTTTCTTTTTCCAGCCACAAAATGACTGTAATTTGCCTCTTTGCATTGGAATTCTCTATTTTAACTTTAATTACTACACTAATTGTAATATAAATAATACAAATATTAGAAGAAGAATTTTTAAGTGGTCCTTATTGGACCATAATTATTGCACAAATATTATTTAGTACCAAAAGATCTCCTCAAAATATTAAATTAATATTATTGAACTAAAATATAGGCTATTTAATTAAAAAATAGTTAAGATGTAGGGTCACATTTGACCACCAATGAGTATAAGTGTGACCAATAGTAGGGAATACCTGAGGGCTAAATACAAGAAAAACATTAACATTAATCTTAACTAGGCCTGTCACGATAACAAATTTTGCTTTGTTTTAGGTAGTGCTGTGAATCAATTAAAACATTTTTAATTAATTAATCACATTTTTCTGTAATTAATCACGATTAATACGTTTTTAATGTTTTGATATTGTAATAATTTCAGTTACTCTCCAAATTAATGTAGAAACAATTTATTGACAGCATATTTTAAATATGTGTTGTATTGTCATGTTTTTATGAATGAAGGCCAGTAACACTGATACTAATGTCTCTATGAAACATTAATGACCTTGCATTACAGTATAACTGAAAGCTACCAATTTCAACATTTATTAGGCTTTAAAAAACATTTTTAATTTAAGTGAACTTAAAACAATCTTTACATAAACTCATTATAATAAATGTTATATTTACCCATGGCCTTCCCTGTTAGACATATAAAGAAATGTAATAGTTATTAAATACCTTTCTTAACTGCATAAATAATAAATGAAATATAGATTAATCCTCATTAAAGCTACAATTTTCTCTGTTCCCGTTGTTCTTTGATAAACATTAATGACAGGCATCATCAGTGCTCCTGTCACCAAGATCAGCCTGCCGAACATGACACGGATCTCACGCGCTGTCCCGCGCTTCTCATTTCCTCACAACTGTTTAAGTCCATTTAAGATGTTGTTTAACTAATTTAAGACTCCTAATATGAGAATACTCAAAATTCTCTGTGTTGTTGTTATTGTTTGTTCATGAGCAAAAGAGAACTTGATGTGAGCAGGAGACTGACGCGAGTCTGTCTGTGCGTCGAGTGTGTGTGTGTGTGTGTCAGAGTGTCCCTCGATTAGCTGACATGAGACGCAGCCACACAGACAGGACACTGACACACACACACACACACAGACAGGACATTAACATACAGCGCATTCTCTTGTGTCTTGTCACGCTTGGAAGCATTTACATGTATAAGAGCATGATCATATAATGTAACGCTCGGCAAAAATGGATATAAAAACGGACGCTGGAAATTATTGCGGCCGGAAAAATTATCAAGCTCATTTTTTTAATTGTGCGATTAATTGATTTATTGACAGGCCTAATCTTAACAATGTTGCATCTCCATCAATGATACTGTAAATGTGGTCAACGTAATAATCAATGCACACTATGCTGTACTGTTTACCAAAAAATTCTGCAAACACCTGTATAGTGAAGCTGTTGTCTATCCGCTTAATACTTCTAGCGCTGTGTCAATACATTTAAATGTCTTAGGAGCTCCATGAACCCTCTGGCTTTAACTGTTTGTTATGCCTAGGCCTGTCACGATAACAACTTTTGCTGAACGATAAATTGGCCAAGAAATTATTGCGATAAATGATAATATTGTCATTCTGAGACCATTTTTATCTATAATAATGATAATGGCATAATAATGCAGGTACACCTTTTCAAAGACCAATAAACTTTTATTTCTAAAGACTATTTAACACTCAAAACGGAAAGCATTTTAAATATCCACAATAAATGAACAAAACAACCAAAACAAAAAAAGCAACGGACTCTCAAGTCTGTTAACAAAAAAATACACATGAATAAACAGCTGGGAAAACTGCAACGGATGTTTGTGTTTTAGATAGTGCTGGGAATCGATTACATTTTTTTTACTAATTAATTTTTTTTTTTTCTGTAATTAATCACGATTAATACGTTTTTAATGTTTTGATATTGTAATAATTTCAGTTACTCTCCAAATTAATGTAGAAACAATTTAATGACAGCATATTTTAAATATGTGTTGTATTGTCATGTTTTTATGAATGATGGTCAGTATCACTGATGTCTCTATGAAACATTAATGACGTTACATTACAGTATAACTGAAAGCTCCCAATTTCAAAATTTATTAGGCTTTAAAAAAACTACTTTTAATTAAAGTGAACTTAAAACAATCTTTACATAACCCATTATAATAAATGTTATTTTTCCCTGTGCCTTCCCTGTTAGAAATATACAGAAATATAATAGTTATCAAACACCTTTCTTAAAGGAACACTCCACTTTTTTTGAAAATAGGCTCATTTTACAAGTCCCCTAGAGTTAAATTTGTTTTTGAATCCATTCAGCCGACCTTTGTATCTGGCGGTAGCGCTTTTAGCATAGCTTAGCATACATCATTGATTCTGATCAGTCCATTAGCATCTTATTCAAAAAATGACCAAAGACACTTTCAATATTTTTCCTATTTAAAACTTGACTCTTCTACAGTTACATTGTGTGCTAGCCTAAGACCAACTGAAAATGAAAAGTTGCAATTTTCTACACCTATATGGCTAGGAACTACTTTCTCATTCCTGCGTAATAGTCGCGGATCTTCGCAGCCGTACCATGGCTGCAGCAGCGCAATGATATTACGCAGCGTCTGAAAGTAGCCCCCAGCTAGGTAACTTTCAATGTGACTGGCACTAAGTTTGTGTAGTTGCAGAGAAAGTTTCAGGCTTGCAGCCGACAAATTGTGTTGTGGATTTACCTGTGTGATTAGCCATGGTTCTGTGTATTGTAAAGGGCTGTTATAGTAAGTCGAAGGTGTATACTACCACCATGTTTCACAGAATACCAACGAATCATTGCGCCGCTGCAGTCATGGTACGGCCGCGAAGATCCGCGACTATTACGCAGAAATGAGAAAGTAGTTCCTAGCCATATAGGTGTAGAAAATCGCAACTTTTCATTTTCAGTTGGTCTTAGCACACGATGTAACTGTAGAAGAGTCAAGTTTTAAATAGGAAAAATATTGAAAGTGTCTTTGGTCATTTTTTGAATAAGATGCTAATGGACTGTTCAGAATCAATGATGTATGCTAAGCTATGCTAAAAGTGCTACTTCCAGATACAAAGATCGGCTGAATGCATTCAAAAACGGTAAAACTCAACTATTTAACTCTAAGGGACTCAAAAAAGTGAAGTGTTCCTTTAACTGCATAAATAATTAATGAAATATAGATTAATCATCATTAAAGCTACAATTTTCTCTGTTCCCGTTGTTCTTTGATGAACATTAATGACAGGCATCATCAGTGCTCCTGTCACTTTAAGAACAGCCACTGTCGAACATGACGCGGATCTCACGCGCTGTCCCGCGCATCTCATTTCTCTCTTTAAGTTCATTTAAGACTCCTCATATGAGAATACTCCAAATTCTCTGTGTTGTTGTTATTTTTTGTTCATGAGCAAAAGAGAACTCGATGTGAGCAGGAGACTGATGCGAGTCTGTCTCGGCAAAAATGGATATAAAAACGGACGCTGAAAATTATCGTGGCCGGAAAAATTAAAAGGAGGACTGTCAAAACAGTATTTATTGTTTGATTTTCGGATTAAACCTTGTAAAAAAATTAAAAGCTTAGACTTTGTTATATCAAAAGCAGGTTTGGCAATTTAGCGTGAGATTTGCTTGGGCAGAGTGAGACCGTGAGACAGTGCCTGAAAGTGTGTGTCTCATGCCAAATGCGTGAGAGTTGGCAACCCTGGGAAGGGGAGTATGGTAAACGAGATGCCTAAATTTATGTTGGTGGAGTTGGGGAGGTGGAGGGATGCAAAAACAGCTAATGCCAGTAGGAGGAAGCTGGCTGTTTATATGCTTCAGCAGTTTATTGAAAGATTAGATTCCCTCCTCCCAAACTTGCGTTTGTGAACTTCACTACTTGAAAGATTAGATAGGTTCACTCCTCCCAAAATTACGTTTAGAACTTTAATAATCACTGTATGATACACTGATATTGTGGTGAAGGATCAAACAAAATCGACTAATATATATTTTTTCCTTTTTTTCTGATTTCCATTTTAAGAACAAATACAAAAACAAGGAAAGAGAGCAGTAGGAAAAGCAGTATTAATCAAAGTACCAGACGCGACTAAACCTTCAGTAAATGGTTGCTGGGTCAAAAACAGGAGCACAGACAATTTAATCTGGTTTAGACAAACAAACTTCTTTCTTGTATCATAAAAAATCTTAATGAATCAATGAACATCTAAAAAGGACTGATAGAAATAAAAAGTTCCTCTTCAAATCCTCCAATACAATGATATTCTGTGTTTTTCTTTGATTTTAGCTCTTTAGCTTCTTTAGCTCTGATTTTATCTCATTTGCTGGTATTTTGAAGATTGTTTCATCCTCTCTGTAATATTCCTGCTTCTCTCTGTTCCTGTTACATTGAGTCACTGAATCTCCCTTCTCATTTTTCTTTTCAGTATTTTAAATTCTTCAAATTGTTCTACTAGGGGTGGTGAAAAAAATCGATTATCGATTAATCGCGAGTATGTTATGGACGAGTATGAATCGATAATTACATTTTCAAAAATCGATTTTTTTATTTATCTAAACCTGACACTACCACCGTGTGTGTGTGTGTGTGTGTGTGTGTGTGTGTGTGTGTGTGTGTGTGTGTTCATTAGATGAATGTAAATCTGTCGTTAATGCTGAGATGATTCTGAGGGAACACTCTAGAAATCCTCCCGCCTCGCCTCCTCTGGAGCTCAGGCACATTAGCATTAGCGCGTTAGCACGGCTCAGATTCGCGCACAAACACCGAATAAACGCCTTCAATCTGCAGATTTATGAGCGCGTCAGATGAGCGAGCGTGACACACATCGACGCGCACATTCGCGGGAATAAAGGCGATCCTGAGGACGCGATGAGCGGATCACACACACACACACACACACACGTCTGATAACGGGATGTGTTAACCGGACAGGCCCGTCTGATCTCCCCGGGCTCGAGTCCCGCGCTCCGCTGCACCGACCCGCAGCTCCCGCTCACGGAACCGAACGGGCCTCGACACTCCTCCGACACGAACCCGTTTTTCTTCTGTCGTTTTTTCGCCTTTTTGTCTTTCTCACGTCAGGAAACGAACGAGAGGAGCTCGAGCGGTCCACGCACGCACCGCATCCATCACGCACACTCTTGACATTTTGTCACTGTGTTCTACAGTACAGTATATAAGCTGAAGCTACAGTAAGTTGTGCAAAAATTTTCATTTTGTCTTCTTAATGATTAAATTGGACAATTTTCTTCTAGAAAGACAAGGTGTTTGGAGAAAAAAACTTCTTCTTTACCTTGACATGTTTCGACTGCAACCTGCAGTCTTCCTCCACCTGAACACGTTGTCTTTCTAGAAGAAAATTGTCCAATTTCTACAGTATGTTGGTTCTGATCTACTTCCTAAAGGAAAAAGCCTTTCATTTATTTGTTATTGTTTAGTTCAACTTGATGAGTCACAACACAATGTGATGTATTCATTTCTGTGTAACTACACGACACTACACGACAAGTGCTTTGAGTTGTTTTTACTCAATAAAAGAGTTAAGTAATTCAGTAGCTGACTTTTTTTTTTTACTGCAATCACTTTGTAGTGTATTTTCGTTTACTGTGGTGAAATGGAAAATCAACAATCGCTAATCGAGAATCGTTAATAATCGAAAATCGACTGTAATCGAATCGGGACTTCAATAATCGTAATCGAATCGAAATCGGGAAATCAGACAGATTAACCACCCCTATGTTCTACCCCCTTCAACAACTGCATTCAATATTTTGATATTATCTAAAAACACAACTGCACTGTTCTTAGTTCTTAGTTGAGTTTGAGTCTGTTTAAAGTCAAGAGACTGAAATGTTGATTGTGATGTGAAAGTGTGTATTACCTGCAGTATCATGTTACTGAGGAGTAGCTTGTGTTTAATCATTTACAGCTCAATCAGCTGAACTCACAGCAGCAGAAAGAGACTGAACACTTCAAATATACTTTACATTGTGATTCATGTGCGAGCCAAATATGGTCTTACCCCAATTTCTCCAGTTTACAGTGAGGATCCTCCAGTACAGCAGAGAGAAGAGTCACTGATTTTCCTATTTTATTCCCAGACAGACCCAGTTCTCTCAGGTGTGAGGGGTTTGATCTCAGAGCTGAAGTCAGAGCAGCAAAACCTTCATCTGTGACGCCACACTCGTACAACCTGTAGAGAACAGTGACATACTCTTCACTCTCTCATTTCAGAACAGAGAATCTATTACTAAAGAGAAAGTACAAACTTAAAGCACAAATTAATATGTTTGGTGGATCATTCGACTGAGATCTAAAACGTCACAAAACATGATCATACAACATCTAAAGTATCATTCAATCAGGACAAATAATATATCTTATTTGCACTATATTAAATGTCTGTCATACAAAATGTGTTTTAATAAGTGACACTATTCAGTACATATGTTAGTTTTACTGTGTTACTTAGATCTGCACTATGTACAGTAATATGTATGGAGTATGAATTTGTGTGTGTGTTTGTGATTTTACACAATATAATAATACACACAAAGAGGATGAACATTTCAAATAACCTTTACATTGTGATTCATGTGTGAGAGTCAAATATGATCTTACCCCAGCATCTCCAGTTTACAGTGAGGATCCTCCAGTACATCAGAGAGAAGACTCACTGATTTCCCCATTTTATTCCTAGACAGATCCAGTTCTCTCATGTGTGAGGGGTTTGATCTCAGAGCTGAAGTCAGAGCAGCACAACCTTCATCTGTGACACCACAATCCCTCAACCTGTAGAGAGATGAAAATCAAATAAATAGTAAAACACTGTCAAATAGCTATCTAACAACTTTCAATTCCAACATAATTTAACAATGTCAAATTCTATCCAAGTTTCATGGTCAAACTCAGACTAATAAAAAATGTCAAGATTGAATTAAATTAATATTTATTTATTTATTAAAAATTAAAACATGTGTAAAAAGCATAAAGTCAAATATAAATATAAGCACTGTTGCGCTTTTGTGTTTGCGCTCAAATGTTTCTATTTACAGTGTTTTACAGCAGTGAGAAATGTAGGCAATCACAGACATGTTTGCTGATCTCTTGAGCTCAATGGCCAATCAGAGGTGCTTCATTTAGTCAGAATCCACTCACTGCTAAAATGCTGAAGTTTGTGTTCAGTGCTGAGTTTTGTGACTGCTCATTAACAAAAACACGATGCAAGTAAGAGATTCATTTTGCATTGTAGACAACTTTATTGATTATAATGGAACTTTGTGAGATTACAAACTGAGATGAGTGGCAGCTTTTTACTGAATTTAAAGTGAGCGCTCTTTCAAGGCACCATTCAATCTATTAAATACAAGACCGACAGCTAATTACACACTGCAAAATGACATGTCAAAAAATGATGTGCAATGTAAATGCAGACTAACAGATTACTAGAATAATATTTGTATCAATTTACTGAAAATCCATTTAAATGTTTTTAATGACTTGTAAATCATAAATGTCTCACTGTACATTGCTATTCTTGTTATGGTGGAGCCGTTGCTACACATTACATCTACACTTCTAGAACACATCTAGAACCCACACTCATTTCAGATGCTCAGTGATTTGATTCTTAACAGTTCATTTCACAGTCAAATTCAAATGTGAAGTTTTACCTGAACTTCAGCTTAAAGTTAAATGAATGTTTAATCGTCTATCTGACAGTTAAAAATATAAATGTATGACTCTGGTATGTCAACCATACATCAAATGTTTTTTTTAGATTTGAGCTACTTGATAAATGAGCTGTTTCTCCAGTTGTTTGTTTAGTTTTAATTTCTTTTGTTATTTATTTAAAAACAAAAATGTAAATATTCAAATTCCTTCTTTATGTGCAAGGACATTCAACTGATAAACCTGAATTATTTATTCATATGCAAATTCTCTGACTTTGTTTGAATTAGTGTTAATTTCGTCAGACGAGACGAGACTAAATATGATCGTCAACAACCTTTTTTTCCATGACGAAGACGATGACGAGACTGCACCAATGTCCAAAAATGCTGACTAAGACTAAATTAACATGCATTATTGTTGACGAAAAAGGATGAGACTAAAATGTTTTGCATAAAATAAAAACTAAGATAAAATCTCTCTTCATTTTCATCTACAATCATCTCTACTTTTTCATCATGAGATATATTCAGAAAATATTCAGAAAGAATTTGCGCTGTTGCTCATGTACAGGTCTCTCACTCCTGTTGCTGCCAGCCTGTCATCTCGCGGCGGCGCGCGGTCACGTGGTTCCCGGAGCGCTCAAAACTTCTAGCGCCGTGTCAATGGTCAATACATTTGAATGGTTTAAGCGGATACATAACAGCTTCACTATACAGGTGTTTGCAGCAATTTTTGGTAAACAGTACAGCATAGTGTGCATTGATTATTACGTCAACCACATTTACAGTATCATTATATTATGGAGATGGAGATGCATGCAACATAGTTTACATTAATGTTAATGTTTTTATTGTATTTAGCCCTCAGGTATTACTTACTAATTGGTCACACTTATACTCATTGGTGGTCAAATGTGACCATACACCTTAACTATTTTTTTAAATAAATAGCCTATATTTTAGTTCAATAATATTTATTGAATATTTTTATGATATCTTTTGGTAAATACTATTTGTGCCATAAGTATGGTCCATCAATGACCACTTAAAACTGTCTTCTAATATTTGTATTATTTATATTACAATTAGTGTAGTAATTAAGGTTAAAATAGAGAATTCCAATGCAAAGAGGCAAATTAGAGTCATTTTGTGGCTGGAAAAATCTAATTTTCATTTGTAATGCTATTACTGGAGCCTGTATGGCTCTTTAATAAATATACATGTAGTCTAGTTGCTCAAAAAAAGTATTGCAGATCATAACTGCTTACTTATTTGTGAAATTTGTGAACTTTTAAAATGTTAATAATAGTGAATAGTAATGAATGCAAGCAAATAGAATATAACCCCAAAAAAGTTTAAAATAGTGCTAAAAGGCAAACTTATGTACAGTAGGCTATACACACATGATCCTGAATCAAGATCGAAATCGATATTTGTGCCCATCATCTCATAAGCTAATGCTGATTTTAGGCATCTATGCTGTAAATCAACCAGTTAGCCATGGTGTTGTGGCACATACATTATGCAGGTTAAATTAAAAATAGGTGACAAAATTAACACTAGTTTGAATGTGTGAAGGAATTTTACATTTTCTAGACAACACATCACAACATGGTTTAGAAAACACATCAAAATACTGACCACTCAACTCAAGACAACATCTGCAGCACTGAAGATTTATGAGCTTTTATTTTCTTAATGTTTTAACAGTGAAGTGATTGTTCTCAGGGATACTTACTGAACTGATCTGGATTCTTTAACCACAGGCAGCAGCTTCTGAAGAACCTTTCGTTTTTCAATTTTATTGTTTCCTCCAACAAAATTATTAATATCAAACCTGGCCAGCTTCTTCTCTGACGTCAACAACACAAAAACTACAGCTGACCACTGAGATGAAGAGAGTTTGGCTTCCTTTATTCTTCCAGATTTCAGATTCTGTTGTATTTCCTCCACTAGTGAATGATCACCCAGTTCATTTAGACAATGAAACAGATTGATGGATTTCTCTGGAGAGTCAATGGTCCTGATCTTCTTCTTGATGTACTCAACTGTTTTCTCATTGCTGTCTGATCTGCTTCTTGTCTGTTTCATTAGTCCTTGTAGGAGAATCTGATGAGACTCCACTGACAGACCCAGAAGAAACCGCAGGAAAAGGTCCAGGTGTCCATTTTTACTCTGTAGAGCCTCTTCCATAGCTCTCTGATGCAGCTCAGACAATGAAACATGTTCTGATGAATTGTGTTGAAACCAGTCCTTAACTTTAAACCGCAAACTCTGTTTAGTGATTTGGTCAAACACATTTCTGTTGTTGTTTGTAAAGCAGAGGTGGACATATAGAGCCGCTAGATGTTCCTGAACGCTCAGATGAACAAAGCAGAAGACTTTCCCCTGATACCAGCCAAACTCCTCTCTGAAGATCTGAGTGCACAATCCTGAGTACACTGATGCTTCGGTCACATCAATGCCACACTCTCTCAGGTCTTCTTCATAGAAGATCACATTGCCTTTCACAAGCTGCTGAAAAGCCAGTTTCCCCAGTTTGAGGATCATGTCTTCATCTGTCACGTTCTTCTCATAGTCCTTCTCATGTTTGATGTCGGCCTGAAGGATCAGGAAGTGTGTGTACATTTGAGTGAGAGTCTTGGGAATCTCTCCACTCTCTGCTTCGCTCAACATCTTCTCCAGAACAGTGGCTGAGATCCAGCAGAACACTGGGATGTGGCACATGATGTAGAGGCTCCTTGATGACTTCAGGTGTGTGATGATTGTATTGGCCAGACTCTGATCACTGATTCTCTTCCTGAAGTATTCCTCCTTCTGTGGCTCATTGAAGCCTCGTACCTCTGTCACTCGATGGACACACTCAGAGGGGACGAGATCAGCTGCTGCTGGTCTGGAGGTGATCCAGATGAGAGCTGAGGGAAGCAGATTCCCCACAATGAGGTTCGTCAGCAGCACGTCCACTGAGGCTGATTCACTTACATCACACAACCTCACATCGCTCTGAAAATCCAGAGACAGACGACACTCATCCAAACCATCAAATATAAACAACACTTTATATTTGTCACTGGATATTTCCATTACTTTTGTTTCAGGGAAAAAAACATGAAGAAGATCTGAAAGACTGAGTGTTTTGTCCTTCATCAAATTGAGCTCTCTGAAAGGAAGTGGAAATATGAGCTGGACGTCCTGATTCTCTTTCTCTTCAGCCCAGTCCAGGATGAACTTCTGCACAGAGACTGTTTTTCCAATTCCAGCGACTCCCTTCGTCAGCACAGTTCTGATGGGTTTGTCTTGTCCAGGTAAAGGTCTAAAGATGTCATTGAATTGGATCGGTGTGTCCTCTGTTGCTGCTCTCCTGGATTGAATCTCAATCTGTCTCACCTCATGCTCATAACTGATCTCTCCACTCTCACTCTCTGTGATGTAGAGCTCTGTGTAGATCTCATTCAGGAGTGTTGGGTTTCCCTGCTTTGCTGTTCCATCATACAGATGCTCAAAGTTCCTAATCAGATTTGATCTAAATGTGTTGAGGACTTCATGACTGTAAAATTAAAATACCACATTATTACATGAGTTAATAAGCACATACAAAGTCTTTTTCAGAGCTCCAGACTGCGACCAAATGGTGGCATTTTGCAACATTTTTTCATGCCGGTTCAATAAAATTTTGTTGCACGTTGCCTAACTGAAAAGAGCTGCCTTTTAAGTTGCATATGAGAAACATCATCAAACGGCAAAAAAACAAAAGTGAAACGAAACCGCCCCACTCGTTTGAGCTGTGTAGCGCAGCCAGTTTATCAACTCGTGGCAATAATAGACAACACAAGCTCAGAACCGGTTCTCGAGGGCCGATCTCAATTCTCGTTTACACAACACCGTTACTACACAGTGCTGGTAGAAAGCGTTTGAACTAACCACAGAATTAAAGGGGTAATATGATGCGATTTCTTGTTTTCCTTTCTCTTTAGTATGTTATGTAGCTGTTTGTGCATTTATAAGATCTGCAGAGTTGCAAAGCTCAAAGTCTCAAACCCAAAGAGATATTCTTTGTAAAAGTTAAGTCTCAACCACACCTTCCTAAAATGCTTTGTTCAAAAACACCCCCACATCTCTACGTCAGTATGTGGTGGCAGAGTTTCATAACCAGTGTTGGGCACGTTACTTTAAAAAAGTAATTCGTTATAGTTACTAGTTACTTCTTACAAATAATAATAGTAGAGTTAGTAACTGAGTTACGTCATTATAAAAGTAACTAATTACCAGAGAAAGTAACTACTGTGTTACGTTTTTTTTTTTTTCAAATGTTCAAATATGTCAAATAACTTGGATGCCCCCAATTTGAAATATGTTAAATGAATGAATTGGACACTAAATAGAATAAATTGCTATTATAAAACATTGTATATTAAATGTACACTATTGTAATGTTGCTGTGGGACAATGTGAGAGACACCTATCAAATTCAATATATTATTGTAAATATTATCAGTAGTATCACTACTATAGAGTAAATATAATCTGTAAATAGTATCAGTACTTCTTTACTACTCCTCTGGTAGTGGAGCTCACGTTATCATCTGGGTTTTTAGCCACTAATGTTGTGGCTGTGATGATGTGAGGCTTCATTAGATTAGAATTACTTGCCACCGACGGGGAGAGACTCTTTCTTCCTGGGCATAAGCTGCACATTACATAAACATTCTTACCTTTCACCTCAACGAGGGAAAAGTAGCGCTTATACTTCCAGTTTGCGAAAACTACCTTTGAAGTCGTTGGACTGCCATCGCTGACTGTGCATATGCGTGTGCGTCATAGGTGTGTGTGTGTGTGTGTGTGTGTGTGTGTGAACTCAACACTCAACCTATCAACCTCAACCTTGTCTCCCACCCACCAATCATCATCAGTTATGTGTAGCAACACAACCCACCCCCCAACACGCATGGCTGGCGCACGCGCGCACACACACACACACACACACACACACGCATGTTGCAGGTCCGACTGACAGAGAGCCTGTTCGGATGAAAACCGCTTCAGTGAGCTCAATTATAGTAACGCCGCATTTTTTTTCTCAGTAACGCTAACGGCGCTGTAACGGAAGAAACAGTAATTCGTTTGATTACTCGTTACTGAAAAAAGTAATTCCGTTAGTAACGCCGTTTATCTGTAACGCCGTTATTCCCAACACTGTTCATAACACTGCCCAAATGTATGTACGCAAAAAAAGAGGGCATAACTTTTATTCTAGCTGTAGTACTGTTGTCATCGGCGCCATCATGTCGTGGAGACGCTGTGTTTTTCGTTGCGAAAGCCAAACTACTTTGTTTGGCCTTCCATAAGAGGGGACAATTAGAAAACAGTGGCTAAGCTTTAGTTACAACTCTGTTCCAGAACAGTACAACCCAAATCGTCGACTGTGCTGTGCATTTTTCTGAGGACTGTTTCTAACACCTGGGAGAGCACAGACCGTTTCTACGTCTTTGTTGTTTCTACGATAACAAATGAAAACTTACCAATCTGATACTTTCTGGTTCAGTTGCGCTGGCAACGTTGATCGATAAGCTTGGTCATCTGCATCATCCGGATCAGAATCGGGCTCAAATTGATATGGTACGACCGACATTATCATTTGTTTTGCTCTGGTAGCTGATGTTCCAAATATGGTAAGAAGCTTGCCATTTCCGTCAGACGCTTAAGGTATTCGGGCCAATTACAATGCACTGGATTGCTGGCCAATCAGAGCAGACTGTGCTTTTCAGAACGATGAGCTTTGTAAAAATCGACGCGTTTCAGAAAGGAGGGGCATAGAGGAGCGACAATAATGTACAGTATGTGTAAAATATTGACTTTTTTAAACCTAAAACCGTGTAAACGCATTGCATTAAAGCAAATACACAAAACAATGTTCTTTTTTTAGAACCATCATATGACCCCTTTAACAACATGGCAGTCTAGTGGGAAGTATTTCAATTCGGCAGAGAATTATCTTTTATAAACCACAGATATCAGAACAAAACGCGCTGACGTGGAAACCAGGAGACACTGTGCCATGAACAAACAAGTTATAGAAGGCTTTTCAATCCACAAATCCAATCCAATAATTTTTTATATTATTCATTTCAAGGTTCGTACAAGCTTTTAAGAGTCAAATACAAACACTTTTCAATGGCTTTTAAAGTGCTTCACACTTCTTCCAGCACTTCAAAACTCAAAATTTTATCAAATTTTAATGTGATGATTTGTAAAACTAAAAGTTTGAAAATGTAGAAAAACCTTCCCTAATTCCTGAATTCTACTCCCTAATAGTTCAGTGTGATACTATAAAAGAACAGTTATATATTTATTAAGAGTAGAATCTAATCTTTCCCTATAAAAAATAGGTTTTTGCACATTATTGTTGTTAACAAAAGTTAATTTTATTTGCAACTCAATTCAAGCTCGGTGCTTGAATTTCCAATAAACAAACAAACATGTAATATTATTAGTAACTGCACTTAATAATGCAAAACAATAGTAATTTTATTATTAAATATCTTTATAATTAAAAATCCTCCCAGTGCTACCAAATCAGGTGCTGGTGCCACCTTCTGTAGAACTTAGGGGCACCAGAGCTACTGCTCTCTGGAGAGCTGTTTTTTGTTTTGTTTGTTTGTTTGTTTTTTTGTATTCTGTATCATCAAATAATATATTTTACAGAAACATAATACCTCAAATCAGTCTGTGTATCCCCACTCGGAAAATGATCCATAGACACGTCACTCCTTTTAGACAAACAGCTGGGTTCTGGTTCTGACCCCTTCTGATGAAATGAACTATAAAAGTAAATGCTTTTATATTAATAGTATATATTAAAATGAATGCTTTAAATTACTGTGTTTAAAACTAACCAACAACAACAACACTTATTTTATCCATAGAAATACTTTAAGGTTTTTTTATTTAAACTGTACGTTTAAGCACTCTCATATCTCTGTGAGCAACACTACATATGTTAAATATATCAGATACAGAGATAAAAAAAGAACAAAAACAATGTACACGAATAAATATTCAGTATTAGAATACTATTCTGATAATACAAAATACCATATTGTAATCATATTTTTCTAGAAATGTTTTACCTGAGATCAGTCTGTGTTTCTCCACTCTTAAAATTTACTGGGTGACCTATAGACTCGTCACTCCTCATAGACACACAACTGGGCTCTGCTTCTGATCTCTTCTGATGAACTGAACTATAACAAAACAAAACATATTTTAAATATGTCAGATAAAGATAAAAAAAACTATAAACCATGAACAAGAATAATTATTAATTATTAGAACGCTATTCTGATAATACAAAATACCACAACATAATCATATTTTTGTAGAAATGTTTTACCCGAGATCAGTCTGTGTTTCTCCACTCTTAAAATTTACTGGGTGACCCATAGACTCGTCACTCCTCATAGACACACAGCTGGGCTCTGCTTCTGAGCTCTTCTGATGAACTGAACTATACAGAACAGATTTAATCCTTATGATGATAATAACTTTAAGATAAGCAAGCATTTACAAGCATTTATCATCAAACATCGTTTGCAGCCTAACAAAACAACTTATTGCCATCTTCAGACCTTTAATAATCATTTAAAGGAAATGCAATCTAGTGTTTATTCAAAGTACCTGCAACCTTCATCTCTGGATGTTTGTGTTTCATCCATGATGAATATGAACAGTTGCCTCAGAATCTGATCTCCAACACTGACATGAAAATGACAAACACAATAATTCAACTTTTTCTCTGACTCGAGACGTTCACTCAAAAACACATTGCTAGTTGTATGTTAACACAAATACTATAAACCACAGACAACGCGAAACAATGAAACAATGTTAATTTGATTCAAAATAAAAAAATATCATACGCATTTCTATGAACTATTTACGTCCTTCAGATAATGCGGAAGCATAGACTCGTGACCTGAACACTCACCTTGATCAACCTTTGAAAACAATCGATTGCAAAAAACTCCTCCTTTTGTATCAAGTAAATTCAAATAAATTCATGACTTATTAGTTTTTATAAAGGTTCCTATAAAAAAACGCTTCATGATATTAAAGGTAGAATCGATTCTGGTTGTGTAAATGTCAAAACATCAACTTGCACATTTAATTCCACTTTTTATTTGTAACGCTGACGTTAAGCGGTGGCGCACAAACCCCATATAGACACACGGCGATGCACGTTTTGTGCATTTGGCCTGAATAAATGATTGTATGCATCCGCTTAATATGATGTTTTAGTTCAGTGTTCGCTGGATATTCCCCTATGGAAAGTTAGGGACCGTCAGAAAACTCCAAGGGTGCGTTCTAGTGATGTGTCGTTCATGAACGATTCGTTCATTTTGAACGAATCTTTAATATGACTCGGCCTACCGAGTTGTCTCAGAGAGTGATTCGTTCATTTGTGTTGACCGCGCATGCGCATTACGCCGAATCTGTACTGGAAAGAACAAAAATGATTAGTTCATCTTTCGAGTCTCTCACACCAGTTATATGAATGAAAATTATTTATAACTTGAAAATGACTATGAAATGTTTTGCCTTGACAGCAAAGTACTGTTCTAAACGTTTAAAAAAAAAAATCAATCCTGTTTACCACAACTATCTATTTGAGGTATATAAACAGCTTAAAAACAAAAACAAGCTTTAAACTACTTAAGTTTAAACACCACATCTTCGCTTGCATGTATAGGCTATCTGCCGGCGGCGCCATTTTTTCAAATAATATTTAAAAAACATGACGGTTGTTAATGGCGACGCAAAGAATTGTGGGTTATCTGCAGCAACGAAGGATACATCTCATGCACACTCCGAATTCCTGAAAAGAAGGGCGCATTTGAAGGTCGCATTCGGAGTATCCTACTTACTTTTTTGAAATGAGACAGCCTTCAGACGCATGCAGCCTTCAAATGCGACCTCCGGAGGATGCAGCCTTTCGAAATGAGACACAGCTATAGAGTCTATGCTGTCAGTAACGGAAACAGAAACGATTCGTTCTTTCGAGTTCGGGTTTGAGTCTTTCGTTCTTCCTGTCAGCAGAGGTGGGGAGTAACGAATTACATTTACTTCGTTACATTTACTTGAGTAAATTTTTTGGGTAACTTGTACTTTTAGAGTATATTTAAAGATGGGTACTTTTACTCTTACTCAAGTAAATTTCTTGTGAAAAAACTGTACTTTTACTTAGTTACATTCGGTGGTGTTCTTCCGTCACTGTCAAATGGTAATAATTATATTATATATTTTAAAATAAGTAAATATGACTTTCGCAAGTCTCGCGAAACGTTGGAGTGGCTGCTTCACGAGAGGTGGCTGGCTACGCATCACCCGCTTATAATTAGCGCGCGTTTAGTCGGAAGATGATGGCCGAAGCAGAGGAAGATGTGTGTGACCTACGAGAGGCAGATCATCCGTGGCTTCAAGTTCAGTCTATGTTTTCACTCCAAGATGTCAAAAAGAATAGTTTCATAATGCGATGCATGTTGTGTGCACCAAAACGAACTGACATCTCTCAGCATACAAGAATTCCACCCTGAAAAGAACATGTAGCGGTAAGTGTCACAATGATGCCTATATTTGAACACTATTAACGGTCATTTGGTAACTATGGGAAATTTTCCCTTATTATAATACTATTTCACACACTGTCCGAGTGTTTTCCTCATATGCGCTCGTGCAAGCAATGACAAATCGTTTGAATCCTCCAAACAACACACGTCCACGAACAAACGTTCACATCTGCACATTTACATATCCTTTTCTTCACAAAACGAAACAAATTGAATAACCTAATGTGACGTCTTGCATTTATACACAAATCCGGGCAGACACCTGTCTGAAGTGTAGAAAATATACAAATAAAAACGGTATTGTGTTTTATTCCTACTTAAAGAATAGCCTATATACTTATAAAAATATGAGAACAAAGTATGTTTTAAGAAGAGCTCTAGTTAGCCCAGCACACCATTAATTTACACTGTTTAACCATTAATCACACACACACACACATGTAAATTTCCATCCATTAGCCCAAAAACCGAAAACTAATGACTTGGTCAAAAGGAATTCTGCGTGTAAGCCTTTTCAGCCTCTCGGTGAAGTTCTCTTAATTTATTGATATCTCATTTTAAATCTGACTCCCTTAATAATTTTATCTGACTCCAATTCTAAGTGACTCCATAAAGTGTGCTACATTTAGAGTTTATCAGCTGATTTTACGATTAGTTGCGATTTAATTTAGATCGTTGATTTTTCGTAGTATCACTTATTTTCAAATATTAATATCCTCCATGGGACCCGGAGTCTCAAATAGGCTAAGCGTCCGGATTTCGCTTGCTCTAACGGTCACAGATTAGTCAGTTCTGATATTACAGAGGATTGCAGGGTGAACTATCTTACCTCTAAGTGAGTCACACATGTGCACTCATAATAAAACATGTAATTTTAGTGATAGTCACGGAAACTGCAACTTATAATAACAGTGGCAGGTCAGAAATCAGGTTTTCCCTCATGCATGGCTCAATGCTCCCGCTATGGAGTTCCCAGTATGGCCTGCCCTGGCAGAGAGATCTGCGGTAACCCCTACACACCCCGCATGGACATGAATAAAATAATGATTTCAGAAAGATACAGAATAAATCAAGATTAACATTTATTTTGGCCAGACCGGAAAAGTAAATAAGTAAACAAGAATCCATGGTACACAACTGATCAGCGTAAAAACATAAAACACAATTGCAAAGCAATATGAAAATAATTTAAAAGAGTCATCATGTCTGGCACATCTACATGCAGTTTGCACGGGGGGTCTGACTACAGAATATTCCCCCCAGAGAGTTAGAACATCCAACCTTAAATACTCCAACTAGAACAAAAGGGCTGTAAATATTTGCAACACCCCCACCTGGTTTTGGGGGAGTGGATCAGATATCTTTGAAGAGACTACTCAAAGGAGAACTGAATTCTCATTAGTTTTCCAATCTTTCTAATACTACCAGTGACTGCAGTGAAACTGAGACCATTTTACCATTCGCACTGAGACCTTTAAAAAGACATCAAACATGAAAGGGATAAAACAATAGATTTACAAAATACATCATCACTGATATATCTGCATTTGGTGACTTGAAACCAGGACAAGGAGAGGGCAAAATGGGGAGGGGGGAGGAATGTTTGTCAGGGTGTTGTCACAGTTTCTGTGAGATCTTTTCCTCAAGATTAGTGACTTTTATTGTTCAATTGCTGAGGTGTGTATCTCAGCTTTTGTCTTAGCACCAAAACCGACTCTTACACACACACACATATATATATAAGGTTCATTAGCTTACATTAGTTAACATGAAATAATAATGAACTGCACTTATAAAGCACTTATTTATCTTTATGTTAATTTAAACATTTACTAATGCATTATTCAAATATTATGGGGTCCGGCCGGGCTCAGCCCAAAGGAGCGACGTGGGGACACCTTCCCGTGGGCTCACCACTCACGGGAGGGACCGTAAGGGGCCGGTGCAAAGCGAATCGGGCAACAGTCGAAGGCGGGGGCCTAGACGACCCGATCCCTGGACACGGAAACTGGCTCTTGGGACATGGAATGTCACCTCGCTGGCGGGGAAAGAGCCTGAGATTGTGCGTGAGGTTCGGAGGTTCCGACTAGAGATAGTCGGAATCACCTCCACGCACGGCTTGGGCTCTGGAACCACACTCCTCGAGAGGGGATGGACTCTTCACCACTCTGGAGTTGCCCATGGTGAGAGGCGGCGGGCTGGTGTGGGTTTGCTTTTAGCCCCCCAGCTCTGCCGCCATGTGTTGGAGTTTACCCCGGTGAACGAGAGGGTCGTTTCCCTGCGGCTTCGGCTCGGGGATAGGTCTCTCACTGTTGTGTGTGCCTACGTGCCAAACAGCAGTGCAGAGTACCCGGCCTTCTTGGTGTCCCTGGGAGGGGTGCTGGAGAGTGCTCCGACTGGGGACTCCGTCGTTCTACTGGGGGACTTCAACGCCCACGTGGGCAATGACGTGGGCAGTGAAACCTGGAGTGGCGTGATTGGGAGGAACGGCCACCCTGATCTGAACCCGAGTGGTGTTCAGTTATTGGACTTCTGTGCTAGTTACAGTTTGTCCATAACGAACACCATGTTCAAGCATAAGGGTGTCCATCAGTGCACATGGCACCAGGACACCCTAGGTCGTAGGTCAATGATCGACTTTGTGGTCGTTTCATCTGACCTGCGGCCATATGTCTTGGACACTCGGGTGAAGAGAGGGGCGGAGCTGTCAACTGATCACCACCTGGTGGTGAGTTGGATCCGGGGGAGGAAGCTGGATAGACTCGGTAGACCCAAACGTACTGTGAGGATCTGCTGGGAACATTTGGCCGAGTCTCCTGTCAGAGAGATCTTCAACTCCTGCCTGTCGAGGCAGCAATCCCTGAACCCGGTGGTGGACACCGGAAGTAAGGGATGCCGTCAAGCTGAAGAAGGAGTCCTATCGGGCCTGGCTGGCTTGTGGGACTCCTGAGGCAGCTGACAGGTACCGGCAGGCTAAACGGACTGCAGCCCGGGTGGTTGTGGAGGCAAAAACTTGGGCCTGGGAGGAGTTCGGTGAGGCCATGGAAAAGGACTATCGGCTGGCCTCGAAGAGATTCTGGCAAACTGTCCGGCGCCTCAGGAGGGGGAAGCAGTGCCCTACCAACGCTGTTTACAGTGGCGATGGGCGGCTGTTGACCTCGACTGGGGATGTTGTCGGACGGTGGAAGGAATACTTCGAGGATCTCCTCAATCCCGCCGTCACGTCTTCCATTGAGGAAGCAGAGGCTGGGGGCTCAGAGGAGGACTCGTCCATCACCCAAGCTGAAGTCACCGAGGTGGTCAAGAAACTCCTCGGTAGCAAGGCACCGGGGGTGGATGAGATCCGCCCTGAGTACCTCAAGTCTCTGGATGTTGTGGGGCTGTCTTGGCTGACTGCCTCTGCAGCATCGCGTGGCGGTCGGGGACAGTGCCTCTGTGATGGCAAACCGGGGTGGTGGTCCCTCTTTTTAAGAAGGGGGACCGGAGGGTGTGTTCCAACTATAGGGGGATCACACTTCTCAGCCTCCCCGGGAAAGTCTATGCCAGGGTACTGGAGAGGAGAATTCGGCCGATAGTGGAACCTCGGATTCAGGAGGAACAGTGTGGTTTTCGTCCTGGTCGTGGAACACTGGACCAGCTCTATACCCTCTACAGGGTGCTGGAGGGTTCATGGGAGTTTGCCTAACCAGTCCACATTTGTTTTGTGGATTTGGAGAAGGCATTCGACTGTGTCCCTCGCGGTGTCCTGTGGAGGGTGCTGGGGGAATATGGGGTCCGGGGTCCTTTGCTGAGGGCTGTCCGGTCCCTGTATGACCGAAGCAGGAGTTTGGTCCGCATTGCCGGCAGTAAGTCAGACTTGTTCCCGGTGCATGTTGGACTCCGGCAGGGCTGCCCTTTGTCGCCGGTTCTGTTCATAATTTTTATGGACAGAATTTCTAGGCGCAGCCAAGGGCCGGAGGGTGTCAGGTTTGGGGACCACACGGTTTCGTCTCTGCTCTTTGCGGATGACGTTGTCGTGTTGGCCCCTTCTAACCAGGACCTTCAGCATGCACTGGGACGGTTTGCAGCCGAGTGTGAAGTGGCTGGGATGGGGATCAGCACCTCCAAATCCGAGGCCATGGTCCTCAGTCGGAAAAGGGTGGCTTGACCACTTCAGGTTGGTGGAGAGTTCCTGCCCCAAGTGGAGGAGTTCAAGTATCTAGGGGTCTTGTTCACGAGTGAGGGGAGGATGGAACGGGAGATTGACAGACGGATCGGTGCAGCTTCTGCAGTAATCCGGTCGATGTACCGGTCTGTCGTGGTGAAGAAAGAGCTAAGCCGTAAGGGGAAGCTCTCGATTTACCGGTCAATCTACGTTCCTACTCTCACCTATGGTCATGAGCTTTGGGTCATGACCGAAAGGACAAGATCCCGGATACAGGCGGCCGAAATGAGCTTTCTCCGCAGGGTGGCTGGGCGCTCCCTTAGAGATAGGGTGAGAAGCTCAGTCACTCGGGAGGAACTCGGAGTAGAGCCGCTGCTCCTCCACATCGAGAGGGGACAGCTGAGGTGGCTCGGGCATCTGTTCCGGATGCCTCCTGAACGCCTTCCCGGGAAGGTGTTTCGGGCATGTCCAACCGGGAGGAGGCCCCGGGGAAGACCAAGGACACGCTGGAGGGACTATGTCTCCCGGCTGGCCTTGGAACGCCTCGGTGTCCCCCCGGAAGAGCTAGAGGAAGTGTCTAGGGAGAGGGAAGTCTGGGCATCTCTGCTTAGACTGCTGCCCCCGCGACCCGGCCCCGGATAAGCGGAAGAAGATGGATGGATGGATTATTCAAATATTGTTAACATTAGTCAATGCACTGTGAACTAACATGAATAAACCATGAACAGCTGGATTTTTATTAACTAACCTGGACAAAGATTAACTGATGCTGAACAGAGGTGTTGTTCATGGTTAGTTCATGTTCACTAATACATTAACTAATGTTAACTAATACAACCTTATTGTAAAGTGTTACAGAGAAGTGTGTGAAAGCTCTCCAAGTAGCCTGAAATTCAGGGTTTTCGCTTCTTATCAATCAGATCGAAAGTAACTAGTAACTAACTTCTTGAGTAGTTTTCTCATCGAATACTTTTTTACTCTTACTCAAGTAAATATTACGATTGTTACTTTTAGTTTTACTTGAGTAAATATTTCCGTAAGTACTTGTACTTTTACTTGAGTACAGATTTTGGCTACTCTACCCACCTCTGCCTGTCAGTCCCATAGAGTTTATGCTGTCAGTAACGGAAACAGAAAAGATTAGTTCTTACGAGTCTTTCGGGTTTGACGTTTGAGTCATTCGTTCTTTTGCCACGTGACTTGTCACTGTATTGAACACTAGTTCACAACCTTTTTACTAACAAGCACGTAGTTATTTTTTATTTTATTTTTATTTTTTTATATATAATTCTCAGTTAATATCAGACATATACAAATATGGGAAATATATTGACAATTCAAGTCTAACATCACAAATTCAAGTCAATTAGACTATTCCCAGCAAACAGGGGACGTGTTTAGGTCCGCAGTAGGTCCGCTTTGTAACGTTCGCTGGCGGACGTTCGGAGGACGTCCCCATTTGGTCCGCTTTATAACGTTCGCTGGCGGACGTTCGGAGGACTTCCCCATAATAACGTTCGCTGGCGGACGTTCGGAGGACGTCCCGATTTGGTCCGCTTTGTAACGTTCGCTGGTGGACTTTCGGATCTACATTATCCGCTTAATGTTCGCTGGTGGACGTTCCCAGGACATTTGTCCAGGCCAGTTTACGAACGTCTATATATTTCTCTCCTCACCTGCCATTTCCATATGGGATAGCAACACTTGCAAAATCCAGTCGCCCATATGCATTGTCTTTTATCATCAGACATGACACAACTCAGACAAACGAAAAATGTAACTAAAATAAACCCGTATTAGATTTAAAAGGGGATTTGTTCTTAAAATCCATTAAATTAACTGTGATCAACGTATGCAAAAAAAAAAAAAAAAAAAAATGAAAATGAAGAATGAAAAAACAAATTGCTGGAAAGAAAGTGGAAATAACAGGTAAGAAAAATATAATTTTCCTATTTTACCTGGTCAGGTGAAGGCGACTTTTTTTATTCAAGAAAAGTGATTATAGGACAAATATTTTTACTGCTTAATACTTAGCGCACAAGCTCAAATAACAAAACTAAAAAAAAAAATTTGTGTTGTTGCAGTTGAAACCGTCTATAGCCACACTGGGAGACACAAGCAAAGACACAAGCATCGATCAAATGCACCTGACCGAGTGACGTCATTCTTTTAAGGCACGCGCAGCATGTATCCATGGCAACGCTTAGCTGCGTAGAGACAGTTAACGGTCCTGCCGGATTTCCTCAGAGGCGGCTTTGATTGCTCTTTCGTCAGTAGAAAAGGTATTTATAATTTTTGATTAGTAGACATTAGCTACCATAACCATTGTTAATCTTGTAATGTTTAAAATATTAAAATTTTACCTTTTAAAACGTTTGCTGAAGTTTTCCATCGTGTAGTAGCCTACAGCTGCTAACTATTATGCTAGCACTTCGAAGCTATAACGGTATGGTAAGCTGAAATGAGGAGACATTATCTGATATTGACAAATATAGGGATTAAATATCGAACTTTATACAGTAAATATACTGAGTATAAAGACAAAGCCCAAATTGGGACAACCGTTATCTTCCAATATGCGCTGAATATAACATTAGGCTAATTTGGACCATGGTCTATCGAAATCAAAATAGTCAACAGTCTTTTTTTTCAATGGACAAACGATGATACTGGACATAAAATCATAACACTACTGAGTGTGTTCATTTTGTTGTTTTAGGTTAGAAGCCAAGTGGAAGAATTGCCATCGGACCAACGGACTAACCCCATGGCTGACAACCAGAGACGCGCGCAAACACACACACATACACACACGCGCGCGGGGAAAGAGCACATCACCTTTACAACTGTTCAATTAAAATAAATGTACTTTGTTCCTCACAATTCATATGTGTCTGTTTTCTTTGGTTTGCCGAAATATAAAATAAAATGCTGCTAAAGTGAAAGTCCCCTAAACGTCCCGAATGGCCGCTGGACGTCCTGTGAATGTCCTCATGAATGTCCGGAGGACGTCTTTGAGGACGTTCGCGGGACGTCAAGAGGACCCTACACATTGACATCCGGGGGACGTTCGCTGAGGCCATTTAGGGGACGTTCTGGGGACCTTTTTTTGTTAGCTGGGTTACTCGTTTTGAATCAACTGTATTTTATTTTTCTCTATTGAGTTATATTATTATTATTTTTGTCCTTGTGTTATTAATGAATAAAAATCAGTTTAAAAATGTTACCTAAACCTTTGTAACATAGCTTATAGGCCTATAGCACCTATACAAAAACATATTACACACGCACATATATATATATATATATATATATATTTTTTTTTTTTTTTTTTTTTTTTGTTTAATGAAAATGAAAAGAAGCAGAGTGGTGTTTTATGACATATTTCTCCTGGAGTGTCTTGAACGTGCTTAAATTTAGCTTCCAGCGCTCGATTTCTACGCGCGTCCAATTCGCAGTGGACGTGCGAATGCATTCAAAATGTTCGCGCGTGAAACTAGACGCGGTAGACGCGATTTTGACGCTCTATTCGCATTTGGTGTGAACGCAGCATTAAACAGGCAAATCTCAAACTGAAACCAGCCAAATGCTGCCTGTTCCGCCGTCAAGTTGCCTACCTAGGTCATATTGTGTCTGAGCACGGTGTGGCCACTGACCCCAATAAAGTCAACAAAGTCCAAGCTTGGCCCACTCCCACATCAGTTCAAGAGGTCAGGCGTTTCATTGGATTCGCCTCCTATTACCGCAGGTTTGTGAAAGACTTTGCCTCCATTGCCGAACCGTTACATAACCTGACGAAGAAGAATGCACACTTCCAGTGGCACGTTGAACATCAAGCCACTTTCGACACGCTCAAGCACCGCCTCACCACAGCCCCTGTTTTGGGCTATCCACTGGACCATGGTGAAATGATTCTGGACACCGATACCAGCGACACAGGTATCGGCGCTGTCCTGTCGCAAATGCAGGGTGGCACAGAATGTGTGTTGGCATACGGTAGTCGCAAACTAGGCAAAGCTGAACAGAACTATTGCACTACGAGACGGGAGCTGCTGGCCATCGTCGATTTCACATCTCATTATCGGCAGTACCTACTTGGGAGATCTTTCAAGGTACGAACCGATCACAGCAGCCTGCGCTGGCTCACGCGAATGAAAGAGCCAGAAGGTCAGCTAGCCCGGTGGCTTGAGAAGCTAACGGAGCACGAGTTCGAAATCATCCATCGCCCAGGTCGTTTACACATAAATGCTGACAGTCTCTCCCGCAGGCCCTGTCGTCCGTCTTGTCCTTGTAATCTGCAGGACCCTTACTCACAGCCAAGAACCACAAGTCACCAAGCAATTCAGTGTGATTTGGACTCTGACACCGGCTCCCCATTGCTGAGTCCAGTGGGGGTAAGCACTGTCAATGTCAATGTCAAAACTAACACAGACATTTTAAAACAAGCAGAGAGTATCTATGTGACAAACACGAACGAGATCAGACTGTTTCTTGGATGGACTATGGAGGAGTTGCGAGCGGCCAAGCACAGCGCTACCGGTTTCACCCCTAACTTCATGATGTTCGGCCGTGAAATAAGTGAGCCAGTGGACCTTGTGGCTGGTTTGCCCCCGGACTCTGACCACGCACTTTCAGCCCCCGAGTATGTGCAACAAATGCGTGAGCGGTTGGAATTGGCTCACAACATCACCCGAGAAGCCCTCGGTGAGTCAGTCAAGCATGCAAAAAGACAATATGACAAAAACGCTTGCCACACACAGTACAAGGTCGGCGACACGGTGTGGTACCTCATCAAAGGAACACGTCATGTCAAAAACAAAGTCAAGAAGTTCCTTCCCTCCTACGAAGGACCTTACTTTGTTATGGGACAGTTAGACGATCTAATCTACTGGATCCAAAAGGGCCCCAGAGCTAAGGTCAAAGTTGTCCACCATGATCAACTTAAATGCTACCGCAGCCGTGAACCCCTGGATAACACCTGGGTCTTGGACCAATCGCAGAACTGGACGCCTTCTAAGATCCTGCCACCAGCTGTGGACGAACACCCAGCCGACCGGGAGGATCGCGGCCTACACAGCCTCTACTCTTCTGCCTCGAGTGATGGCCCCAGCGACTCCCGGCTGTCCACTCCACCTGCTACTAATTCTCACATGATTGGGTCTCTTCCATCCACTCCTTCCCATGTGATACTTGGTGGGAGAACCACACCAACAGTCTCCGCGGCAACCTCGGTCCCAACGCCAGCGCCGAGGACCGGGGGACTGGGTCACGGAGTGAGTCAACTATGACAGTTCATATTTGCACTAGAGACTTTACAGTTTACGCTTTTGGACTCTAGTCTAGTTTGTTCTATACGTTTCTACAAAAAGTATTTTTGTTTGTTTGTTTGGGGGGGGTTTTATGTTTTAAAAAAAAACTGAAGAGCTTTTCAATGCTTTTATAGGCTTGCACTTTATTGCATCCAATGTATGTTCTGATCGTACCGGATTAGGCGGACAGTATTACCTCTGGTCACCGAAGAATAGGATCTGAAAGGGAATGTACTCTTATGTTTTATTAGAGACTATTGGGTTTCTATTATTATTTATTTTATTTTATGTCATTCCTGTGTTCACTGTTGAATGAGCTGTAGAATTTTTAACACGGTTTAGGCACTTGTTAAATTAGTATAACCTACCTATTTGGATTTACATATTATTTGGGACACAGCTATCTCTTCACATTTTAGGCCTACAGAAATCGAGAGTGTGTTCTATAAGTACTGTGACGGGGTGAAGAAGCACACGACACAAGGTTGCAGGTGAGTTCCCCGAAGGATGGGTTTTATTCAGTGTCAGAGTGAAAGTGGGCCGTTTGGCGTGTAGTCGGTGGGTGCTCGGTGCTCAGCGTCTCGTCCTTCATTCTCCCAGTGCGGTGCAGTGCATTGTGGATCCGTGCTCTTCTCCCGTGAGCGGGCTGGTTCACACGCTGCTTTCTGTGGGGAATAGCAGAAGTAAGGTTAGCCGAGTCTTCAGGAGACATCTCTCACCTCTCTGCTTGTCTCTGAATCTCATATAGTGGGTGGTTGATGACCCGCAGCTGTGACCGCTCAGCCCGTGATGAGCGGGTGCAGGTGTGTCTGGTCCGTTTCCAGGGCGACGCTGATAGAGGCTCGGGACGTTTGTCACCGACAAGCTCCGTCAGCTCCTTCCGCAGCCGGTCCAGATGGTCCTCCCAGGTCTCTGAGTGGCTGGGGCCCCGTGCAGGCCGAAGGGAAGGACGCGGTACTGCCAGTGGCCACTTGGGGTGGAGAAGGCGGTCTTGGGCTTGGCGTTCTCCGTCAAGGGCACCTGCCAGTAACCTTTCGTCAGGTCCAGGGTTGAGATGTACCAGGCCCTTCCCAAGTGATCCAGGAGTTTGTTTACTCGGGGCATGGGGTACCCATCAAACTCGGAGACCCCGTTCAACCGGCGGAAGTCATTGCAGAAGCGGAAGGTGCCGTCGGGCTTGGGGACCATGACGATGGGTCAGGACCATGGGCTGCAAGATGGTTCGATGACCCCCAACTTCAACATCTCCTCTACCTCTTCCTCGATGGCGTGTCGCAGAGCCTCCGGAACCCGGTAGGGCCGCTGCCGTACGACGACCCCCGTGGGTGTGCGGACGTTGTGCTCCAGAACGTGAGTCCGCCCGGGTCGAGGAGAGAACACAGCAGAAAACTGACTGACCCATGTCGGATCCATGTCGACCACCACGGGAGCCCCGACAGCGAGGGCGGAGAGCTGGGGTCCTGTCCCGACCCATCGCTTCAGGAGGTTCACATGGTATAACTGGTCTTCCTTTCTCTTTCCTGGCTGGCGCACGCGGTAGGTGACAGGGCCGACCCTCTCTGTGACGGTGAACGGCCCCTGCCAGGTGGCAAGGAACTTACAGGCGGCCGTGGGTACCAGGACCAGGACGTGGTCACCCCGCTGGAACTCCCGTGGCAGTAGTGCCGCTGCTGGGCCCGCTGGGCCTGAGTGAGGTGCTCCCGGACGATGGGCATCACCCGGTCGATGCGCTCGCGCATCTGCCTTACGTGCTCGATGGTGGTTCGGTTGGCGGCTGGCTGTTGCTCCCAGGCCTCTCTGGCGACGTCCAGGAGCCCGCGGGGCTGTCGGCCGAAGAGGAGTTCAAAGGGGGTGAAGCCTGTGGAGGCCTGGGGAACCTCCCGGATCCCGAAGAGCACGTAAGGCAGCATCTGGTCCCAGTCACGCATGTCCTCAGCCGCCACCCGGCGCAGCATCCATTTCAGCATCTGGTTGAACCGCTCCACAAGGCCGTCGGTTTGGGGGTGGTAGACAGTCGTGCGGAGCTGCTGCACCTGGAGGAGCTTACAGAGGTCGGCCATCACCTTTGACATGAACGGGGTGCCCTTGTCAGTCAGTATCTGGGACGGTATGCCAACCCTTCTACTGAGCAGTAACAGCTCTTGAGCGATGGCTTTGGCAGTGGCCTTGCGGAGAGGGACGGCTTCTGGGTAGCAGGTGGCATAGTCGACGATGACCAGAATGTGCTCATGGCCCCGGGCGGACTTCGGGAGCGGCCCTACCAGATCCATTCCTATCCGCTCGAAGGGCACCTCAATGATGGGCAGCGGAATCAGCAGACTGGGGGGAGGACGATGGGGTGATGTCCGCTGGCAGGTGGGGCAGGCCTGGCAGAACCTCTTGACCTCGGCCTCCAGGCCGGGCCAGTGGAACCGGTCCCGAAGGCGCTGTACCGTATTCTGGGGACCCAGGTGGCCTGCCATCGGATGCGTGTGGGCTATCTCCAGCAGGGCCCGGGTCTTGGAGCGGGGGACGACCAGCAAAAGTTTTTTCCTCCCCCCTCCGCTGAGCGACACAGTAAAGCAGACCATCGTTGATCACGAAGTGCGGGGGTGGGGTGAGGTGCAGTTGGAGCTCTTTCCCATCCACCACTCTATCCTGGGCCCAACAGTGTTTCAGGCGGTCGTCCTCGTGCTGCTCCTTGGAAAAACCCCCAGCCCCGGAGACCTGCTGGTAAAGGTCAAACAAGAGGTTAGTGTCACGAGGGGGCAACTCACCATCCCTGGGGCTGTCCGAGTCCAGCAGCACGGGACGCCGTCGGCCCTTCTGGTCTTCCGCTTGGGGCGGTTTCCGGTCGCGCTGGCAGGCTGGATGACGGTGGCGGGCAGGCGGTCAAAACCTGGCCAATCCCTTACAAGAAGAACTGGGACCGGGAGATCCTTGACGATCCCCACTTCCACCGGCCATGCTCCGGGAGGAGCCGCGATGGTGACAAGCCGGGCCGGTACCTCTCTTGTATCGCCGTGCACACAGGTGACTGACAAGGTGGTTTTGGGTTCGACTCGTGGGGGTAGGACGGTGGCTTTGACCAGGCTGACCGCGCTGCCGGAGTCCAGGAGAGCCAGATATGGGCGGCCGTTGATGGTCAACTCTGCCCGCGGAGCGTTCTCGGCCCGGACGACGCAGCCCGCCAGCCAAGCTCGTCCTGGTGAGCGGAGTTCCTCTGTGGGCATGGGTTCGTCCTGCAGACCGGGCGTCACTCCTGGACCACCCTTCGGGGGAAATGGTGGCGCTCGCTCCCCAACCTCCCGCTGTTGGGTGGCTTCCGCCAGCTCAATGGCCTCCGCGAGCTCGTCCAGGCTGGTAGGTTTCTGCATCCCTGCTGCCTGACGAAGCGGCCGCGGGAGGGCTCGGAGAAGGCGGTCAATGATGACGCGGTGGGATCCACGGCCAGAACCCAATGTTGGGCGAGATGAGACAGATCAGCGGCTTGAGCTCCGGGTGGGCCGGCGGGTGTTATAGGTCCAGTCGTGGAACAGCTGTGCAGCGTTCAGCGGTGAAAGCCCTGCACGGCCCAGGATCTCCCTCTTTAGCCACTCATAGGCAGTGTTGCCATAGTTACTTTGAAAAAGTAACTTAGTTACTTTACAGATTACTTGATTTTAAAAGTAACTAAGTTACTTTACAGATTACTTGATTTTAAAAGTAACTAAGTTAGATTACAAGTTACTTTATTAGTTACATTCATCAGTTGCCGACAACACCTCTGCAGCCTCGACATAAAAATGACAACCGTTTTTGCCAACACTAAACATAAAACATGTTACTAAACGTAAAACACTAAAACGCTAAACATGTTAATGAAAAGGTACAAATTACTTTGTGTTCTTATTAAATACATTTATGAAAAACAATTTATATTTAATGTTTAATTTATATTTATATATGAATGTAAATAATTATATGGGCCTACACAAATAATATAAAATTACAAGATTTATATTTTATTGTAAACGTAATGTGCAGCTCTGTAAAGGGACAACAAATATATGATCGATCCGTGAGAACAATATATTTTTTAATAATCTTTAAGTGCACAAAACTATGAAAATATGAAACGCTTCAAAACAGAGCGGCAACAAAGCGCTTATGCGCATCCCGGGTGCAGAATGATGCGCTTAAAGCAACATGGAATCAGAGTGTGCAGTGCAGCGCGAGTGCACATTGAAAAGTCCACGGCATAAAGAGAAGATGAGCGTTGAGCCCACAAATCCTAGTCTACTATGTAGCCTATATCGGTCCAAACATTCACTGATTATTTGTTTCTTCACAGTTTTTAATTCTTGTGCGTGTGATGCTAATTAATAGTCCTTGTGTTGTCACCCGAGTAGCGAGCACAACATCTTTCAGAAACCGCTAGATAAACTCCGGGAAGATAAATTATTTTATCAACATATCAAGTATTATAACGGGAATATATCATATGGAGTGAGCTTTACCGCTGACTGCTGACTGTAACCGAACGACGCGCAGTTTTGCTGAATGGAGAATGATTGACAGCTACAGCGGAGGAAAGACATTCAGCTATGGAATGGCTTTAGATTACTTTGTAGGCTACTAGCAAATAATAATATACTAATAATGATTGCTGAAGGATAATGTGACAATATATATTTCTGATGATTATTTAATTATCACGACATGCCTAATCAGAAGTGACTGCCTGTCTTGAGTTTTGTCGACAGACGGAGGCGGCAAGAAATTTGACGGAGCGGCCGCCTCGTAATTCTCTATGCAGGAAAACCCCTGCTGAGACTAAACAAGAAAGCAAAAATAATTACTAAGGAAAATGACAAAAAAAAAGTAACTCACAGTGACTTGGATAAGTTACTTTTATCTGATTACTGGTTTGGAAATAGTAACGCGTTAGATTACTCGTTACTGGAAAAAGTGGTCAAATTAGAGTAACGCGTTACTAAGTAACGCGTTACTGGCATCACTGCTCATAGGTTGCACGCTGGTCGGGGGTCAACGTGAAATAGGCACGCTGAGCTTCTCCAGTTAACAGCGGGGCCAGGATCCGGCCCCACTCATCTGTGGGCCACACCTCCCGGATGGCAATGGCCTTGAACATTTGTAGATACAGCGCAACGTCATCATGCGCCGTCATTCGTGGCACCAACTGCGTTGGGGGAGGAGCGCCACCTGGGGAAACAAAGAGGGAAGGTGAGTGAATAGAAACCAACCGGAAATCCCTCAACCAAAACAATGCGAAGGGCTTCCGGAACCCGGAAGTGCGGCGAACTCAACGTGCGGGGAAATGTGACGGTGCTTCTTCAGTGTAATGCCCGCATTCTCCACCAGTGTGACGGGGTGAAGAAGCACACGACACGAGGTTGCAGGTGAGTTCCCCGAAGGGTGGGTTTTATTCAGTGTCAGAGTGAAAGTGGGCCGTTTGGCGTGTAGTCGGTGGGTGCTCGGTCCTCTGCGTTTCGTCCTTCGTTCTCCCAGTGCAGTGCGGTGCAGTGTGGATCCGGGCTATTCTCCCGTGAGTGGGCTGGCGGTCACACGCTGCTGTCTGTGGGGAATAGCAGAAGTAAGGTTAGCCGAGTCTTCTGGAGACATCTCTCACCTCTCTGCTTGTCTCTGAGTCTCATATAGTGGGTGGTTGATGACCCGCAGCTGTGACCGCTCAGCCCGTGATGAGCGGGTGCAGGTGTGTCTGGTCCGTTTCCAGGGCGACGCTGATAGAGGCTCGGGACGTTTGTCACAGTACATTTAGATGGAATGGAATTAGTGTTAATTGCCAGTCCATGGTGGGGGTAGTGTTGTGGGATGTGTCTCCAATGTGTTTAGTTTATGACAGCTTAGTGCGTGTGTGTGAGTCACAGTGAGCGCGTGCGCATGTCAGAGGCGCGCACGCCCCTGTGTGAGTCCCCACAGAGCAGCGGATTAGTGTGGTGTGAGTGTAATACGGTGACCGGTGCAGGTAGTTGGATATATGCAGTGTATTCCTGTGCAGCCACAGAAATAAAGCATTCAAACGCCACGGCAAGACGGGCTCTTTGTACTTATATGCCACCATCATACCAGTGTGAAGTTTAGGGAGTTAACCCCGGGAGGAGAACTTCCGGCCCTGGAGGAGACTGATCTCCCCAGTATCTCCCGACCACGGTTAGGAGACAGAAGCAGGAAAGGTTAACAATAGGCTAATTGTAGGGAAAATCACAAAGTCTCATGAAAAACAAAAACTTCAAACTAAACTTCACAATAAATCTGTCTCTGTGCTTTGTTTGTTATGATGAGAGGATTTGTAGATAATGGGAAGATTCATGTAAAATGTGAACTTACTTTAAAATTCATTCAGCGTTTAGAGACTGTATAAAACTTCTCATTATATTTGAGAATCATATATTTGATATATTCTCATTCCTGGTAAATTAAACATATGACTGGTCATTATTTTCAACAGAAATGCCCGTGATAGGCTACAACACTCAACGCTGTAAAATCATGCACTCACATGATCCAAATAAAATAAAAAAAACATTAACGTTATCTCTTCTTTATCTCTCCCCAGAATAAAAGGCTACTGTAAAGCCTAGTCAAAGTCGATGCACATATTGTGTTAATATTTACCAGAAATTGCAGCAAATATAGTGAAACTGCTGCCTGTCCTGCTTAATCCTATTCAAACAAATTGACAGCGCGGAGTTGTTTGGAACTATTGAGAGCTCCATGAACCGCGTCCATGAACCCGGTGGCGAGATCAAAGAGTGTCGCAACTCAATTTTTTCTATGGCTCTGGCGCCATATATTGCGCTGGACTGGGAGTTTGACTTTACTCAGGTAAGCATAATACAATTTTTATTTAGTTATCTAATGTATTTTGGGACGTTTTAACTGTTATTTTGAATGTATCTACTGTGCTTCAGCATGACTCCTATCAGTGAATCTGCTGGTGTCAGAAATAAAGAAGGGGAGGAATAGACTATGTGAATTCAAGCCAGAGCCGATCCAATAATAACCAACTGCAGAACCGCAGAACCCATATACGTCACTCACAACAGTCTGAGAGCAACAGCGCCACGCCACAGTGACGTCACTCACAACAGTCTGAGGACCGAAGTGGGCGGAGTTAACGAAAACTAAACAATCGGCATGGCGGAAAAAGAGAATACGGTAAACAGTTGTTTTTGTGTTGTGGTTTTAATCTATCAAGTTTATTTGTGTTGTGTATTTGATCCATAGTTGTTGTATTAACACTTTATACAGCACGTGGCTCTAATCTTTTTTTAAACGAGCTTTACGATGTCTCTCGCATCTGTTGATATGGTCTTGCTTTAAGTTACATATTTATTGTTTGTGATTTTACTTTGTTGTTGGCGCTGTATTTTTTATTTAATTACCTTTTCTGATACTGACCAATGTGTTTTATGTGGATTTTTTTCGAATTTATAGAGGCACATTACGATTTGGAGAGGCTCAGCTTTACTTCATTTTCATCAATGCAAGACATTCTGCAACAGTTTTCACTGCCCAGTGTTTTTAAACTGACCAGATGGCACTAGTTGAATGCACACCTTCAAATTCACTTCAAAAAGCAGCTGTCCATGAAGGTATGAATGTTTTGAGTGGCAAGAAATAGTATTTATTTGTTATCCTTTTAGAATTAGTTGGTTTTCTGCATGATTTGGTCAAAAATGTCATCTCATCTTCAAAGTTTCAAGTAGATATATTTATATATAAGCACAATGTGCTTAAGCTAACAAAATACAAACAATATTTCATGTGTCTGAATATGTCCTATTAAAATCAAATCAAATACACAACCAAACATGTGATATGAATTGCCAAATATAGATATTGTTCATTTGGATGACGTTCTGAAAGTTTCTTTTATATTCTGAATTTGCAGTAAGTGGTCATTTTTGCTTGAGAACAATGAAACTTGTCTCTCTTGTACAATTTTTATGGTTACATTATATATAATATTTCTGTTTGATTATGTTGCAGTAAATTGACAAGCAGACTCACCCCAGGACAGGACAATGGAAGCTGATCAAAAACAAGGTTAGTTTAAAAGGCTCTCATAAAGACATAAGCTACTTATACAGATAGTGTGTTGTTATATCTGTCACATCTTTTCCAGGAATAACTTAATAATGTTCTATTGTTTTAGACTGTTCCACAACAGTTGGTCGGCTCTATTGACTGTGGGATATTCATGTTAATAGTAAGACATTTTTTAAAAAATAAGAGCTTCTCTTCATTAGGATGAAAAACATGAGGGCTTTTCACACTTGAAATAGTAAACCCTGGGAATACAGAATACTGGGTTATCTTGTTTCACACTGATCATCATTTACCTGAGATGAACAATTAATCCTGGGTATTCATACACTGCCGTTCCACACTGTACTGTACTAAGCCATAGGATAACATCCTTATTTGCAGTGTCACTGATTGGACGAACACTGCACACAATATGTTTACATAAATGCTCAAGCTTTGCATGTCCTCGTATTACAAGTTTATCCTGAATGGACATTTCAGACTATAAAATAATTAAAACGGTCTCTTCTTCACTGCAATTTTTGCGTTTTCTGTCAGCATTTGACGTTTTTCCTCTCCAACGCTGAATTTATTATTTATATAGAATGCACAGTGTTTCAGTGACTGTCCAAAGCACGTAAATATAAAAGTGTGAAATGTTACTTTACTAGGGGTTAAAAGTGTGTTTAGAACGACGATAAGCACAGTGTGAAAGCTTGCCTTTGATTTCTGTATACATTTTGAACTGAAAATGGTTAATTAATTTGATTTGTGACAGGGTATGATTTGTCACAAATATAGACATGAGGAAAATTGAATTTCAAAACTTTTTTACAAACTATTATACATGCTACATCCTTCAACACACGAGATTGTTAAAAAACTTCCAACATTTCATCCCATTTTTTGTACCCTTCTCTCATGAAGGAGCCACGGATCACAGAAGACCTCTGCACTGCAGGTGAACTACCAAACGTTTTCAGAGGTTTCGTGGAGGAGCCGTGCTTTCTGAAATTGAAAGAGGAAGACCAGGAAAAAGCCCTTCAACTTTTACAGGCTGAAATGGTTGACCAACAACTTGCCAAAGAGCCTTTAGTATTTTTTAAGTGTTTGGACTAAAGGAGTCTCAGAATTAATTGTATATTTATGGAGATTTCATTTGATTTAATTTGTCATGTACCTGCTGTGCAATAACTTTGAACCTAGTTCAATATATTCTCTTTGGTCTGATTGTGTATTTTTTTAAAGCAAACCCCAGCTAGTATATGATGCCTTTGGGGAAGTAAATAATTTGTGTGTTGTTTTAGGATTTGATTAATCTGAATCTGCTTGAATTATGCATTCCAGTGTATAGAATTAGAATATGTAGAATTGTGTAGAATTGAATTGTGTAATGTGTATTATGTACTATGAAAAAAGGTTCATTCTGAAATGCTTGAGTAAAAAATATTTTGTCATATAAATAAATGTTCAAATGCTCAATCTTTGTTTTCATTTTTAGTGTTTTAAGCTTTATGTTCAATTGATCTAATATAATCTTTAAAGACATAATATAAATAGAAACTTTTTACTTTAAAAATCCTTAACAAAACGTTGCAATGGGGTTTATATATATATATATATATATATATATATATATATATATATATATATATATAAACTTACATTTTATATATATATATATTAATTTACATTACATATATAACTTGCGTTATATATATATTCAATGTGTAATGTGTGTATTTTTATGATTTAACTATGTACTATTAATGAAAAGTGAGTATATCTATCTATCTATATCTCTCTACAATTAGAACGTATTAATAAAATACTTGACATTATTAACATGGTTTGAAACTTGGGTTTGAAACGCTCCAATGTATGATTGCTCCATGAGCATTGAGCAATGTATACGAAGATAAATCAGCTCCGCCCACTTCCGGCATGAGACCGTGGTGTGGTGCTGTTGCTCTCAGACTGTTGTGAGTGACGTCACTGTGGCGTGGTGCTGTTGCTCTCAGACTGTTGTGAGTGACGTATATGGTTCTGCGGTTCTGCAGTTGGTACGTTCACTACGCAAGCTGCGTAGGGCCCCGCAAATTACTCAAGGCCCCGCCTCCTCCCGTGTCATAGCGCGTCACGTCACCGTCAATTAATGTTTACAACATCCATGACAAAATGAAGCGAAACTATCCTTCTGGTCATGAAAAGAGGAAAAAAAAAAACCCATGAAAGTGAACTGCGGGAACAACAATCAGGTAAACTTGTCTTCTCTCTAAGTTTGATGTCAGCAAAGTAAAGTTTATGTGCATTTCTGTTGTGTTTTTTCGGTATTGCTAACCTAGCTGTACAGGCAGGCAGTGCATCTCTTGCATCACTTTGTGCCTGACAAAAGTGAGAGTAAAATACAATTATTTATTACGTTTGTTTTTGATAAACGACAAAGTGCAACGGTGTTTGTTTACTGCAGCTCGGAAAAGATAACCGCGTCGCGTGTGTTATCATGCGTTCATTCATATGCACGAAATGAAATGCACATTTTTCAAGCAGAAATATATGTGGAGACCAGACAGACTGTACAATATATGGGCGTGAATGATGGCACTCCTCATCAAAAGTGCACATTATACATACATACTTTTAAAACAAGACACTGATTATCTAGTCTCAGTCAATGTAGTTAAAAACTCTATACAACTGCACTGCACTAATTATGCAAGATGGAAAGCAATGTATTGATAATTTGACAGTGATTGACTTGATTTATAGGCTATATTGAATTTAAAATGTTGATTAGCTGGACATACTGGTCAATGTGTGGATGCACATCCCTCAGTTAATAATAACCATAAATCAAGAATTGCTTCACCATATGTATTACAAAAAAAAAAAAAACTTTAACATGCTATGGCAAGCCATTTTAGCTTTTATTCATTCACAGTTTATGCATTTTTGATATCAAGCATTACATTTTTTTACTATTTGCAATGTGAATTCTTGATTATTTTTACTAATAGTTAGTCAATAATAGCTAATACTAATAATATTAAATAAAATAGACTCGTGTTGCCCATACTGATGCCGAAAATGCCCAGGCTGTAGAGAGAACCTAAGTTAATCCCAAAAGCCAAAGCTCAGAGTTATAATTTATTATTTTCTTCTTATTTATGTTTACGTTAATATTCACTTTCTTAATAATATTCACTTGTTATCTTAATATTCTATAGGAAATACTCTATTCAATAAATATTGTTTGTTTGAACCTCATTCTGAATTGCGACTGTTTTGTTTAAAGGAGGGAGGATTGTATTGGGATCACTGAAGTGTCAGGTGTGACTGTGTGGCAATGGCAAATGGTTTACATAGCTCACGGCGTCACGGGTCAGTTAGAGGGCCCCTTAGCAGAATTTTGCTTAGGGCCCCAGGGAGGTCAGGATCGGCACTGATTCAAGCAATTTTTGACTTTAACTTTTGAATATTAGTAATCACTAATTAATATTTTCTAGGAAGACACAGTGCACATTTGTTGCAGAAGGATGCAGGCAAAACAACAGACGAGGTAACAGCACATTCAGTGTGACAAATGCTAATTTCACGTGTTACCCTCTCATACTTTATCTACAGCATCTTTCTGATTAAAATACAGAATAAATGTATTTCTCAAGTACTAACTGCACCCATAGGATGTGCATTCTGTATTAAGGGAAGTTACTGTAAGTTGTGATGTATAGAAAATAGTGTTTAATGACAATGTCAATAATTTTTGCTAATTTTGTATACCACATTGTTGCCAGAGAAATGCTTCTTCATGTGGTCATTAAGGTGCAGGTCCCTTGGAGCAGGGATGTGCAGCTTGGGTCACAGTCCTGCAGAGTTCAGCTCCAACCCTGATCAAACACACCTGAACCAGCTGATCAATGTCTTCAGGGTTACTCAGGTGAGTTTTTATCAGGAGCTGTGTCTCATTTCGGAGGCTACATTTATCGGCTGCCTCATTTCAGTAAAGTAACAAAATTAAAGTCGGCATGAAACGGAAGTTGAGATCGTCTTTTTCTCCTTATTGTGACGTATATCCGAGTGAAATGGCTTCTGAAATTAGAAAAAATGTAGGGCGAGGCTTGATTTCATCCTTCGGGAATTGATTGGATCGTTGGAAGTGGGGCGTTGCTAACAAAATGGAGGCAGATTTGAAGTTTGCATTCAGTTGTGGAGAAAAAAAATCGATCTATCTTTTAAATAAATGTATTTTCTCTCTAAATCTTTTCTACATAATGTTACTGAGCATATTTCCTCACTTTTCGCTGGTTTATGCTACAGATTTTACTTATTTTAAGCCTTTTATGGCTTTATTTCTGTAAAGCTTTTTTCTCAGCTCTCAGGGAAGCGCGCCATAAGTGCGTTCACACGCTGCATTCCTCAGTGCGAGTCGTCACGATAAGCTGTTCGTCCGACTATATTGAGTAATTTTTACATTTAAAAAAAAAAGCTTTTATTTCTCATATATTTCTCTCTTTTTGCATCAAGTCCTGAAGTCTTGAAGAAGGTATTGTGTATACAGAGAAAAATGCACCTAACCACGATCAGTGGCATGTTTCTGAGAGGAGGTGCAGAAACGAGACGGGGCGATAACCCCGCCCTCGCGCCATAGCACATGACCGGGAGAGAAGAGAGGTCGTTTCGATGGGGGAGGGAAAGTTAACATATTTGATTAAAGATTATAAGGGTAAATTAATTTTTAAAAAATAATGAAGTGCACAGATAAATCAGTTATAGTAAACACTACAATATTAATATAAAAATACGAATTGTAAAATTTGATTTAATGCCGCCTTTAAGTATAAAGTCTGCATCATGCCAAAAAGAATTGGAGACCTGTAGACACTACCATGAAACCTTTAAACACTGCTTATCAGGTGATAACTGTTTAATAGGTATTTGATGGTAAAATGCAGCAAGAATAGTATTCATATGGCTGTGCATTCATGTATACTGTTAATAAGGTAAACCTTGTGTATGTAACAGTTTTCTTATGAATCCTCTAGGCTACATTGGAAGAGGAAAATGGAGCGAGATGCTTCAAGAAACACACTGGTGTCAGGAGAACCACCTCTCACTCAACATCATCAGCACCAAGCAGCTGGTGGTGAATTTCAGGGAAAAGGACAGAGAACACACCCTGTCACCATTGACGGGACACCTGTGGGGAGTGGGTCAAAAGTTCCTTGGTGTTCACATCACTAAAGATCTCACATGGTCTGCTCTCACAGATGCAGAGCTGAAGAAGGCACGTCAGCACCTCTTTTGTACCTCAGGTGCCTGAGGAAGTTTGGAATGATCCTCAACATCCTCAGATCATTCTGCACCTGCACTGTGGAGAGTATCAAGAGCACTTGGTACAAAAAAAATGCACTGCTGGCGACTTGCAAGCCACATTGTTGGAGGTGAGCTTCCCTCCCTCTGGGCGGTGTATAAGGAAAGCCCGGAGGATCATCAGTGACTCCAGCCACCCAAGCCACAGACTGCTCTCTCTGCAGTCTCCGCAGCACCTGGACCCACACGAGCCGACTGAGGGACAGCTTCTTCTCTCAGGCTATCAGGCTGCTGAACACCCAGAACTGATGCACCTTACACAGCACACTTTATGCCATGCACTGGACTTTACACTCCATCACCACAATTTCAACCAAAATGGAATCTAATGTATTATGCACTGCACTTTAACATAATAATCAATTCTGCCATTACCTGCTTATCAACCCAATGTACATCTGCAACTGTATAATGTGTATAATTAGATGCCAAGGATGCTGAACACTGGTGGTGACTGAGGAGAAACCCCTGACATGGTTGTAAAGCACTTTGGGTGTACAGTAGTTCATATGAAAGCAAATGCCTCATTCATTCAATCATATAATTGGGTATTGTGTGTATAATATGTACATTATTCATTGTGTATAATGTGTATTGTTATCTGCAAAGTATGTCCAATTGTATTCTGCACTGCTCTCAGACGGCACATGTGCTGCTGTTGCTGCTGCTGATGTGACAATAAAAGTGATTCGATTTGAAAACACCCATTCAGGTTTTTGCAGTGATTGGTGTCAGTTGCTGGAGGAGTGATTTTTATTTATTCTGTCTTGATAGTTGCACTCTTAAATTCACTAAAACATTTTAATAAAACATTGTTTACATTTTGTGAATAGCTCAGCATTTCTGAATTACATCATTAATCTATTTGTGGGATGTGTTTGATACTTATATCATACTATATGTAGCTGTTTTTTTTCTAACAACAACTACCAAATACAACTTACATCATCAAGAATTATATTATTGTATTCAGTGGCGGCTGGTGATAATTATTTTTGGGGGGGCATTTTTTTTTTCCGGAGGATCAAGATGCAAAACAGTGACTTCAATTTTATCTTTTTACACATTCATTTCCCACATATAATTGAATGAGGAAAGGAAAAACAAAAGAGAACAGCAACAACAGACTAGCATGTTGACTACTTGAACATAAATTTTGCTCTCCTTTCTTTCTGGCCAGCAAATTTCTCAATGACTCTCTGATTAAAGTCAGTCATCTCATTTTACAATATTCTGCATAATTATAAAAGCTCGAGTAGCATTGCATTATAAATATAATCTATAATGAAAACACCCAACATGGTATAAATAACACTGCTAAAGACTGCCAACAATTAAAAGATTTTTTAATTTTGGCGCAATTTTTTCTGAAAATAATGTTGATATGGCAACTAGTAAATACACTGAGTTTCGTCATTCTGGCACGTGTGGAAAGTTTTAAACCATGCGTGTTACATCTAACCCCGCGTTAGGTTGTGCCCCGTGCTCCCCTACTGTGTTTCAACTAGCATTTATGAAATTTTAACACTTAGCTAATCCCTATTAGCATGTAGCTATTCACTGCTAGCATGTATAACATGTTGGAAGTCCTGTTTGCTAGCATGAGTCAAAAAAGCCAACCCCATTTATATACGATGTTCTGATGCAGAGATATAGGTCTTGCTGAAAGGTTTCTAGGGTACTCTGTTTGGTTGCTAAGGAGTTGCCAATAATGATACTCCAAAGGCTGCTTGCCAGTATTAATGATATAAAACAACCGCAAAGCCTCTATGACATTTGTATTTGAAGATATCCCTCTTTGGGTTTGGGTTGCTAGGGTACTCTGACAGTTAGCAGGGTTAAACGAGAGAGAGAGAGAGAGAGAGAGAGAGAGAGAGAGACCACATTCACACAGCAGTAGAATACTGTTGTCAGTCCTGTATTTGAGTCCTTAATTCGGTTACGTTCACACACAGTACGGTTATTTATGGGAGCGACAACCGCATTCAACCACACTCGTAAATTTTCAGACTCACAACTAGAGCTTAGATCGGGCCCAAAAAATCAAGCCCGACCCTACCTGAGCCCGTGCACGTTGTGTCCGAGCCTGACCCGGCCCGACACATTAACTGTTTAGAATGATCTCAAAGGGATAGTTCACCCTGAAATGAAAATAAAGCCATCTTTTACTCACCCTGCTCTTGTCCTTCTTACTTTTTCGGACCTCAAAAGCAGAAATTTTAAAAACAGTCCTGCAAGCGCTCCTCCATATAATGGCAGTTAATAGCAACCAGGCTAAAACTTTACGAAAAGGATACATAAGTATAGTGTTGTTTTCGTCAAAGAAAAGTATGACTAAATATCGTCATCAACGAACCTTTATAACGTGACGAAAACGAGACGAGACACAACGTAAATGCTGGTCATGTGACGATGATGAATAAAAACGAGACTAAATGTGGTTCACAAAATAAAAACTATGCTAAAATGTCTCTTCATTTTCGTTGACGAAAATGAGACGAGACGAAAAGTCGCGTTTTTATTATTATTTTGCAGTATTTCTGTGCGTCTCATTCAGGGGCTGCATCAGGGCGCACTGCGCAGACGCAGGCGACATCACTCTCTTCAAACCTATGTTCAAGCCCCACTCGCGTGGCATTATAGAAGATTTAGCTCCGGTGAGTGAACGAGACCGATGGGCGGGCAGTCGGGGTTCGTAAGCACTATTTGGACGGTAATTGTTTGTCCAGTGGTCGTGAGGTGTCTTTATCATTTACAGGGGCTAGTCAGTGGTTTTATTGTTGTCTTAATCCAGAATATCAGTGTTTTTCTCCCACCACCCATGTAAAAATCTCCGGCCGAATTACCTAACTGAATTACTGTTTGACAAACACCAAGGTCGTGTGGTGCCGTCTGAATCCACATCTCTGAGTTTTCAATAATATATCACTTCAGAATTCACGGTTTATATCCTTTTTGGCCACTGCAGAGCACCGTGCGGTTGTGCTTCGCTGTTATTTGGATGCATAGAGTGCCGAAGTTATGACGTCACTTTGTAGGCCAAAACGCGGAAGTGAGTTAGCATTTTAGCACTTCCGGTTCCCTCGCACTAAAGTCTATGGGTTTTTTGAATGGGTTTTTGCTAAATCGCCTGAAATAAGGTCTGTGGTTAACAAAGCCTCTAAATATTTTCACGTTTTGATCTATGACATAAAACACATTAGTTAAAACCTGCTTGTGATTTTTTAAAACTTTATTGTGTCTTAAAAACGGTGGTTGCTAACAAGTTGCTAAAAGGGACTACATCCTTTGGTGGGGACTTTAGACGTCATCGTGACAAACAGGCAATCTCTCACTAGCCCGCATTTCAGCCTTATGAAGAACTTATGTGGCGTGAATAAATTGCGCTATTCGCGCAAAGTTGGATGCTTGAACATTTGGAGTTTACTCTCTTCACATGTTCATCTCGTTGAGAAATGGCTGACATGGGCTATGTTTACACGTCTTTTTGTGTTAAAATCTACTGTTAATGTGTGACAAAACGTAGTTTTAAGACTTTTTCAGTCGATAATGTAGTTGTTTTAAGCTCAAATCTGTGGTTTATTTATAAGAAGAGTGCCTATTTTAACATTTTATCTGGTGTTTTCGGAGTTGTGAGCTCCAGTGGGTCAGCGGCGGTCAGCGCTTGTTTAGCCGGCGAGAGTAGACTTTCCTCGGCTAGTCCTTCTGATGTCTGCCGCTGGCTCTGATGTCTCTGTGGCGTCTCCAGCTATAATTGGTCTTGTGGAGATTTAACGGCCCATATTTGCTCTCATGGATCTATAATTTGTTCCCTGGCAAATCGTTTAGGCTGAGGGCAAAGTGAAGTTTCATTCCTTGTTTATTTTTAGGCTATAACTGTACGTTGCAGTTGTAACGTTAGCCGACTAGCACTGACTTTGAATGTTTGACTGAATTGTTTGCTTTATTTAATGTATAGCTTATTATACCTTTTACTTGTACTTTTGTATTTTTGATCATACATAAACTTGCATTTAACAAAAAGAGACTGGGTTGTGTTTCATGTCATTTAATGTTATCACAGTGATAATCATATTGTCTGAAAAAACATTAACAAAAGATAAATCTCAGAGAGGCACGCATAAACAAAATTAGTTTCTAACATTTTTGGAAAAAACGAATGGGCAATATTTCTCATGAAAAAGTGGATAAGTGTTCATACACAGCGCAGATCATAATGAGCGAGCGTGTTTTTTAAATAAAGTTTGAGGAAGCTTGATGATGACGTTGATCCGCGACCATGGTGTGCTGTAGTCCGTTTATAGCCTACCGTTAGCATTTTATATCTGATTTAAGCTTCAAAATGTATACATTTTGGATTAATTTGTAAAGATTATCTTGATAGACAAAACGTGTAAGGGTCATAACTCTTTGTTGAACACAGATCTTATTTTTTGCGATTTTCCAAAAGTCTATGGGGAAAATGCATGGCTTTTCGAGGGAACCCATGCGCCGCTAACTTCCGGGTTGGCCTACAAAGTGACGTCATAACCTCGGCACTCTATATCGCGCTGGGAAAAGGTAAACGAATGATTTGCTTGGCGAGTTATCCATCACGTGTTCGTATATGGCGTGTACAACAGTTTGCTTTGCCCATTGCTAGACGCGATTGGCAAACGGTCGATACGGTGTCCTTCCTCCAGAGGGCGCTTACCGGCCTTCGCGCTGAATCTTCCCATTACGTTTTCTGACTTTACTTGGCGAGACAACTTAAGTCTAAACATTTTTCACTAAATATCATATACATGCAAATATAGATTAAAAACAAACCCTTTTTTTAGTCTTCTACGTGAAATCAGCAAATATATAGCCATTCGGATAACAGGAAAGCATTAAAGTCTTTTACATTTTTTCTGTAACTATAGCCATTAGGCCTACTAGGCTCTTTACTTTTGTTTATATTATTGTAGTTCTGAATGTACTTTGTGGTAATGTAATAACCCCTCCCCCCACACACATTAAATAGAAATGTATATAGTTTCAGCAATTACCTATATGTTTTGCTTTCCTTATGTTTTTTTTAAAAGGATGAATGCTTCCACCTAATTCAACCAACAAAGTAAAAGATTTCTTTCAAAAGAATCCACAAGTTTTACCCTCAAGTAAACAATTATCAAGCAAACCATTACAGGCAAAAGTTTAAACATGTGATTTGCCTAAGTTGCTCCTTTTGTGGTGAATCAGATGAACCGGTTGTTGTTCATCTTTTTTTATCTGTCCATTTACTAAAAAGCTTCGGCAAAATACTTCATGAGTTTCTTTCTTCTGCTGAAAACAAAGTAAGACGTTTTGAAGAGTGTCAGAAACCAAACGGTTAACAGAACCCATTAAATTCCATGGTAGAAAAAAAAAGTAAATGGCTACTGTCAACTGTCTGGTTTCCGACATTCTTCAAAATATCTTAATTTGTGTTTAGCAGAAGAAAGAAACTCATACAGGTTTGAAACAACTTAAGGGGGAATAAATTATGCCAGAATTTCCATTTTTGGGTGGACTATGCCTTTTTCACCCAAATCTGTTTACTGACCTGTTTACACAGATGAAAAAAAACATGTTTGGCAATTGAACCATTAAATATATAGTGCTTTTCGTGTTGTTTCTAATACATTTAGCCTTGAATTGAGAATATCATTCAGTCTCATTATTTAGTTGGTTTAAATAATATACCTTTTTTCCACTTTTACAATTGAAAGGGTTAGTTCACCCAAAAATGAAAATTCTGTCATTAATTACTTACCCTCATGTCGTTCGACACCCGTAAGACCTCCGTTCATCTTCAGAACAGAAATGAAGATATTTTTGTTGAAATCTGATGGCTCTGAAAGGCCTCCATTGGCACAATGCACGGTTCACTCTCAAGACCCTTAAAAGGTACTAAAGACGTTACAAAGTCCATCTCACTACAGTGGTTCTAAAATAACTTTATGAATCGGCGAGAATATTTTTAATGCGCAAAAAAACCCTAAATAACGCAGGTAATGGGGACAGATACAGATAGGCTTCTGTGCATTTGTGAATCAAGGCCACGAAACGATCTCAAAAGATTCCACAGGTAGCCTACACAAGAGCATATTCAGGGCAGGGGCATTCTAAGGCAGAACAACACCAATGCAAAAGACTTGTGATTTACTGTGCATTAAATTACAGGTACAGATAAAGCATTTGTGATTGATGTCTCTTGATTGATGTTGATCTCTCGCGTGCATTTGTGGATTGGTGCGTGCACATGTGGATCTCTCGTGTGCATTTGTGGACGGTTTAGATACTGTTTTCACTCCATAAATATTTTATGGTAATACTGATGCTGTATTTCCGTCTGTTTGCAGATCCTTGGCCCCATTTATATTCCCTGTGTACCGTGTTTGCTGTATTTACTTTTTTTTTTTTTGCTGTGTTGAGTATTCTCCAATTCTTACTCTCCCCCTCCATTTCTCTCCTCTTTTTTTGTTGTTCACTTTATAACTCAAAGGCTCTTTTAAGAGCCATTCCCCCTTGCAAAAATGCACAAAACTGTTTTAAGCAAGAGGGAGTGTGAGTGGTATTTAAAAGACTGCACTAGTAAGTGCCCATTCTGCCAGTACACCAGCATGCCACAGCTGATGTATTACCACATCCAAAACCACGTTCAGCGGGCTGTGCAACATCATGGTGAGTTTAACAGTCTTTTGCTTGTCACATTAAGTATAATATGGTGACAAACCAGTCATTAATACAATCTGCATGCTTCTGTATAAATACTTTCCAGTTACCCATGGATGTCTTGGAGATGATACTCCTAGAAGTAGTGCTACAGGATGGATATGCTGTGCCTACATGAATCTGTATCTTACTTGAGTTGCTTTAGTGCAACTGTAAACAAGGACCTGTTCAGACAGAAGGCACACTACGCATGGCTTGACATTAAGTTTATTAAAGTTTAATTGTGTGCAATGAAGTATGCATGAGGCCTAATGGGTATATGGTTGGCTTTAAGTAATCTTGCTGCTTGCATTTTCTAAAGCAGTAGCTACCATGGCTAACAATCTTGTTATATGTGCATATGAATGTGTTCTCTTTTGTGTGCGTTTTTGGCTACAGGTGTTGTGAACCGGGGGAAATGGGGTGAAACATCCAAGACTGAATTGCGGGTGCATTTTGAAATTAAAGAGTGCCAAACATGTAAAACTTTCTTCAAATCCTGCTCAGGTTTTTATGGAAATGGGAAGTGTGGTTGCCTGAGAGGATTCTACGACAGCATAGAGGACTGTTTCATGTGCCAATGCTAGAGTGTCAGGGAAAGTGTGTAAAGGAAAGCTTAATGATTAAAAGTGATTTAAAGGAGGAAAGTGTGTAAAGGGGAGAGATAGATGGATACATAGATAGATAGCCATGTGCACATAATGTCTTATTTTAGTTCAACTATTTATTACTATTGTCTCTGAATATGTTCAGTTGTTACAAATAATTTTCTGTTGTTTTAATGCTTTGGCAAAACAAAAGTGTGTGTGGGTGGATGTACACATTTCACCTTTCTTGATAAGAACTAATTAAACTGTTTCATACCTAAATAACAATTAACTATTTGTCTTGCCATGTTATTCATATACAAATCATGCTGGTATTTTTACCATAACCCTATTCATTATCAGGTAAATTCATAATCTATTAATTATATTATCACCTTAAGACTTGACACTCTTGCAGAGAATATTAAACTTTTATTTAAATGTTAATAATGTGTACGTGTGACCATAAACGACATACTGAAATAACAATATAAACAACCAGAAATAACTTACAAATAAGTTGTAAATAAACAATATACATAAAAAATAAATAAATAAAACTAAGCTGTTCATAAACTATATTCGTTAACATTGCAATTGCAGTAATTGGATTCTTGCTAGGAAAGTACATAGAACGTTTTCCAAAAAATAACAAATTTACAATGTATTGTTTGATACTATATATTATACCAGGTATAAGTAATTAACACATTCACATTTTTGTTTTATACATGTTAGTACCATAGACAGTAAAAGAAATGGACACAGCGACCCCATAGACTTCAACGCAGAAAATTGAAGTCAGTTAGAAGCATTCACTGAGCGTACTGCGCAGCCTCAGACTGAGCTTGACGACGTAGATGTGACATGATCAACCTGTCTGACAGTTGTAAGTGTTCTAGTAGTTGTGCAAAGTGAATTCTGAATCACAGAATCTTGTAGAGACAGAGAGAGTGAGCAGGAGTAACTTTTGATGAATGAAGCAGGACAGGACATCGGCGTTTATGCCTCCACGTCCCCCCGATTGCCTCATTGACAGTAAAAGATTGCTTGCGTGCTTCTCCTCGGGTCTATACGGTACAGTGCGACACAGTCGCGTGGTTATGACACAATCGTTAGCCTATGTTTTACAAAAACGGCTTCTACGGGGCGATAGTGTAAGATACAAGGTAATGGAGCATTTTATACATTGTCGTGTTTGTTTAGAAATAAACAATGGACAATTGGAGTCTTTAAACGCCTCAGATGAACAGATATTCACTGTCAAAGTGAGGCCAAAATGAATGGGAGTCAATGGGATGCTAACAGCAGGTGATGGCTTGGTTAGCTATGGAAGGTATGCTTTCCGGGGGCTGGATTACCCCTTTGGTTAGTACTTCATATAGTACTATAGAAACTATAAGCATTGTTTTCAACCACATTTACTGTTTGTCGTGACTGACCGACGTCAGACTTGACGTCACTAACCAATGAGAAGATTTGCGGGCGGGACGAGTCATCGACTCCTCGTCCCGCCCCAGGTGCAACCCCGCCTCAATTGACCTCATACTTTGCCATTAACCAAAGATAAACGTTATGGGCGGGGTGACACGTGCAGCCCCGCCCCCATGTGCAGCCCTGCCTCTATCTGCAGGCTGCAGCTAGGTGCTTCTCACTTTAGTTGGGCAAGAGAATTTTATTGACGTAAGGACTGAAATGCGTAAACAAACCTACATGAGTCAGATGACAGAATTAATCTTGTGCAACAGGTTTTTCAGCAAAGATTATGTTGATAATTTCCAAATTAGCCTTACAAAATAATGCATCACAGTAGGCTTAAGTACGTTGAAATCTGTTGAATAAAATGTTTTAAAAAGAAAACAATTTATTTCCTCGCTCTGTCAGTTGGCCTACTGACCCTGGTCCAGTTCTATTCACTCACATTATTCATGGACACATGATCATCTGTAGCCTATCATGTCTACTATAAAACTCATTCGGCTCATTTGCAGAAAATATACAATCAGAAGAAAACTTTTCATTTGTATATCTGCTTATCATAACATTAAAGGGATAGTTCATCCAACAATGAAAATTTGTCATAATTTACTCACCCTCATGTCATTCCAAACCTAAAAGACTTTTGTCCATCTTCAAAACACAAGAGCTTTCTGTCCCTCTGTTGACAGTTCATGCAACTACCACTTAAAAAAAGTTCATAAAGAGAACGTAAAACGAATCGAGCAGTTTAGTCCAAATTATAATGAAGGGATAAAGTTATGATGAACGAATGCGTTATACAATAATATTATCAGCCAAACTGTTAAAAAGTTCAGAAACTTTAAATATCTTGGCTTGTTTCTGGATAATCATTTGAACTGAACAATATGGACTGAATCTATAAGAAGTCTATATGCAGAGACTATATATTTTGAGGAAATTAAGTAGTTTTGGTGTGAGTAAAGCGGATATATACAGATCTTATTAAGAGTGTCCTGAGGTAAAGACAAAAGTCCATGCAAATGGACAATTGCCATTTTCGGAGTGTCTATTCACACCAAGTGCAATTAGCGTGCCTTGTTGGCAAGTGCTATTTGCACTAGCTACGCCTAACAATGCCTGGTTGGGCCAAACAAGATTTAAAAGAGTGCTTTGATTGCAACGTCTTCAGTGGCGCAATCAGTAAAGCGTATGTCTAATGGATCTTGATTTTAACGCGATTAACATGGGTCAAAATCCGCCTTTTGTAGAGTTTGTTTTCATTTCTTTTCTCATCACAAATCACACCAGAAATGCATTTACGTTCAATAACAATTAAGAAAAAAAAATTCTAAATGTGGAAATAAAGTGCCTAACGAAATGTTTAATAATCATAAAAGCATTTATTGGTTAGGGGTAGGTGTAGGGAGGGCTTTTATTGTCCCATTAAGGCAGCATAAATATAATATTTACACTCTATGTTATTATTGCATCCTGTTACAACAATACTGAGGTGCAAATAGTATGTGTCAAAATAAAGTACATGTGATAACTATTTACAGATATTGCAAAGAACTGCTACTTTTATATGGTGTAAATAGAATATATCAACTTAGTATGTTAATTCACTTAGTAAATAGCAGCTACAGTTATTTGCACTTAGTGTAAATATCATATATCGCTAAGAAAATGTTTATTTTCATTTAGTGTAAATAGAATCTATTTGCTATTAACACTTTGTGTAAACTAGCCTGACGTAGTCATACTCAATTCTTGTCAGAATTTGAGTCTGATACTGCTCCGTTGGGCTGTGATTATGGGGCGTGTTTCAACCGAACCAGGAAAGACCACAATTGGATAGACCTACAACCAATCAGAGTGACGCATAACGTTAGTTGTCAAATGTCAACAGAACTCAACTGCACTGTGTTGCCAAGTCCGCAGGTTGAAGCGACCCCAATTATGTGATATACAGACCCAGGAATGCGAATTTTAGCAGGCAACCCTGCCAAAATAATACATATTTTACCCCCCAAATGCCATTTTTTTCCGGAGAACCCCCCGGAAAGATATTGGGCTTGTTTTTGGCTTGTTTTGAGTAGCAATTTGGCGGGTTTTGTTGTAAAAACTTTGCAACCCTGTCTGCCCGCACACTGGAATAAGTAACGTTAGAAGAAAAAGACGTGTAAACGATCTTTGCCGGTGTTGTAAAAAAAAGAATTTAAGGATACAGAGTACTTACCAACACGATCATCATTTCTGAGAGAAATAGTAAAGGTGAATGCATATACGAACAAGTTCTCCGTTTAGGATTAGAACAAATTCAACCCAAGTGGTCTTTGGTGACGTGGATGATTATGATACTGTTTATCATCTGTCCATCATCGTCTAAAGCCTGCCCTGACAATTTCATTGTTCCGAACAGTTTCTGTCCGGGCATAATTACATAAAATGAGGCCACTTTGTATTGCTGTGGGGAAGAGTTGTTGTGGTATAGTTAGTAGGCTGGAGTGTTGTTGCCGTAATGCCGACGAAACGCTGTTATTTTCATCCGGATTGCAGGTCCATTTTGTTCAGCGTGACGGGGTGTGTTGCAGTGCGTTTAACATACAACATGTTATATGCATGTGTGTATGAGACAGAGGGGAACAGGTCGCATTTGCAGCAGATATATGCTGCCCATCATAAATCAAAGCACGAGACAGACAGGGGTTGGAGGAGAAGACCGGAAAATGTGACATAATGGACAATATTCGTCTGTATTTGCAATACTCCCGCTGCACATTTCACGGAGGAAAGCTTCCACAATCATCACGAGTTCAATGCAGGAGTCGCACAACGGCTTGTCCTGAAAGATGGATTTAAAAACAGAAGCTGTTTACGGGCCACAACCTGTAAGTATGATTTATTTTTCGATTATGTGTTTTCCTGTAATAGTTTGTATTGTTAATTGTACGTTGTAGCAAGGAAGTACACAGATGACAACGCTGTTTGGCTCTGCAAACCAGTTTGTTAAATGCTCATTGCGTTTATTGACGCCATTGTTTCTAATACTACCCAAAGCACAGTCTATCGGTAAAGGTAAGGGGCGTGACGTTTCCGACAAACATGCACTAGGCGGTTAGCGAATCACAACACACTGGGCCAGCTAACCAATCTGAGCCCATTGCGTATTTTTGAGGGACTGGCTTCATAGAACCCGGAAACCATCAGACCATTTTTACAAGAAGGGACAGAGCAGTGTAGAATAAAGGTCAAATATATGAAAAATAATGCAATTTTTTAAAAACGAAGCATGAATATGTTACAGTGCACCCCACAAACACAATCAAGCCTTCGAAAGAATGTGTTTTACCACCCCTTTAACACTTAGTGCAAATAGCCGCCGCCAAACTTTAATAGCTCATCATATAAAAATAGATTCATAATAAAACATTTTGCAAACTCTGTATTGCACAATAAATCTATTGTCTATGGCTTGTTTTTTCACTCTGCTTTAATCGTTTGTATTTGAGTGTTACACCGTCTATATCGTAATGGATTAAAAAAAAAAGAAAGTCGAAACAATTCAAAGTTGCTATGGGTGTGAAGTCACACATACTGTGTGTCTCTGTCTTCATTCACTGTAGCGGCTCCTTATTCACCATCAGCTGATCCTGAGGAAACTGGACTGACGTCTAAATACTGAGTGTCCTACAATAAAACAGTCACATATGAGTATGAGACATTACTGCTGTCACATCAGGAGAATTTCAGAACAAACACAGCCAGAGATATTAGTATATTCATATTACAACCAGAGATATGAGTGAAAAACTGCTAATAAATTAATAACAGCAAATGAGAAACATCTCTCTTGATAACTTGCACACAGAGACACTGTAAGAGATGAAAATATTCACAGTCACATCACAATTAAAAACAGTTTACAGAGACTTAAGTGGAGCTGAATTATTTTCTAACAGTCTCCACATATGCCTGTTAATGAACTTCGGTCAATTTAAAATCTTTAAACAAGAATATACTCACAATAGTTTAGTTCCTTCAGTTTATAATGTGGATCATCCTTCAGATCAGAGAGACACTTTACATCATATTTCTGTAGGTTATTCCTAGACAGATCCAGTACTCTCAGGTGTTCAGGGTTTGATCTCAGAGCTGAAGCCAGAGCAGCACAACTTTCATCTGTGACACCACAATCATTCAACCTGTAGAGAACAATGACACAGTTTGAATTGTAGTTCAAGTGTCTGTAGTTTGTTGTTCACTCTGGTCTCAGATCAGGAGAGAAGATATAATGACGAGCACGGTCACACACTGATGCTGATAGAATGAGATTTATGCATGTTGATGCTCAATGGAGCTGTTTGAAACCGTCATGTGCTTCAGGACTGAACAGACACACACAGATGAATGCAATATATTGTTTCATAACGATATAAGGACGGTTCTGACTGGAGAAACAGTCTCTTGCTCCTCTAATACACACATACAGGAGGACATGTGCTTCACAAGACCCACATATTCTCAATCACATAATTTATTAACTCTTATGATCAAACACATAATTGTGTCATGTTTGCTCTCATCTGGCAGCTTCACTGAATACAAATGTGATGAACTCAATAGAGATATTCAAAGTCTTCATGTAAGAACTACGGTCTACATTTGCATTGAGATCATCCAGATCCTCAGCCATTACCTCCAGTTTTATGATATTAGGTTTTTGTATTCCATTTTCCATAAATAATTCTTTGCTCAGGGTATTAGAAGAAAGTAAACGTAACAATATATCCACTGGAGGCACTGGTGTAGTGCAGGCTATACGCAAGTATACGGCGTAGGGGAGCGCGGGGCACAACCTAACGCGGGGTTAGTTGTAACACGCATGTTTTAACCCTTTCCACACATGCCAGAATGACGAAACTTCATGTATTTACTAGTTGCCATATCAACATTATTTAGAGAAAAAAATAGCACCAAAATTAAAAAAATCTCTGGAAGCTATTACTGAACATGTATTTAACCATAGCAAAAGTACATTTCCTACTTAAGTTTAGTTTTCATCTCTGTTCTTTGTGTTTATTTACAATAAGACCAATCCTATATTATTTTAATCTTATCCGTTATTTAACAGTTGAGATCGTTCTTTAATGCTGATCTAACCAGCAGAAGACACAAGCCGCGATTTAAATCCCAGTTGCGCATTGTAGTGAGTGCATTGTAACACTGCGTTACAATGAGCCCCTATTAGAAATATGCCATTATATTCTATACTTTTATGAATTCTTTTGAGAAAACATGAGAAAATGGTGAATAATGACTGAGAGTTAATGTTCAGAAATTATTAATTATTATTATGTGTTTAACTATGCTGTAAAGCTGTATTTAGCGATGTGTTTGTTGTCAAACTCAAAGATGTGTATATTTTTAATGATTAAAAAATGCCATTATTTTATTTTAAAAAGTTAATAATTGTATTTTGTATACAAAATATTTTAGTTTGTCTTGGATATTTTTTTTGATTATATCAGGTTACATTTTAAGCTGTCATTTGGTCATGCTACATTGTGCCCCACCACATGTTACTAATGACTAACAAGACACACCAGTGGACAGTGATCAAGACAAAGAACCAATGACAGAACAGAACTAAGAACCCACATGACTAAATCAACCAATGAGAACATAACATATGTAGGGCTGAAACGATTCATCGAGTTACTCGATTAACTCGATTACAAAAATTCCTCGAGGCAAAAATTCTGCCTTGAAGCCTCGTTAAATTCCTATGACGTGCACTATACGCGCAGGGATCTGATTCACACGGACCGCTGTTCAATGTTCAAGAAGCACACCATAGCGCGTGATACATTTTGAATTTAGTTTAGATTCTAGATGCCCAGAATCACTATAGTAACTGCATGTTTTACACAGTTTATGTAAGTTGATTACCGTTCTTATAGCTGCCACACACACACACACACACACACGCGGCGCGCGCAAGCCCCGAAGCCAGATCGCTTTCACTTTCATCCTCATAAAGTTTGTCAAGTAAATGCTTTTAAAGCCTTGCCAGCAGAGCCGATCAGCCCCGATCAGCCCTATACGTTCACTACGCAAGCTGCGTAGGGCCCCGCAAATTACTCAAGGCCCCGCCTCCTCCCGTGTCATAGCGCGTCACGTCACCGTCAATTAATGTTTACAACATCCATGACAAAATGAAGCGAAACTTTCCTTCTGGTCATGAAAAGAGGAAAAAAAAAAAAACCATGAAAGTGAACTGCGGGAACAACAATCAGGTAAACTTGTCTTCTCTCTAAGTTTGATGTCAGCAAAGTAAAGTTTATGTGCATTTCTGTTGTGTTTTTTCGGTCTTGCTAACCTAGCTGTACAGGCAGGCAGTGCATCTCTTGCATCACTTTGTGCCTGACAAAAGTGAGAGTAAAATACAATTATTTATTACGTTTGTTTTTGATAAACGACAAAGTGCAACGGTGTTTGTTTACTGCAGCTCGGAAAAGATAACCGCGTCGCGTGTGTTATCATGCGTTCATTCATATGCACGAAATGAAATGCACATTTTTCAAGCAGAAATATATGTGGAGACCAGACAGACTGTACAATATATGGGCGTGAATGATGGCACTCCTCATCAAAAGTGCACATTATACATACATACTTTTAAAACAAGACACTGATTATCTAGTCTCAGTCAATGTAGTTAAAAACTCTATACAACTGCACTGCACTAATTATGCAAGATGGAAAGCAATGTATTGATAATTTGACAGTGATTGACTTGATTTATAGGCTATATTGAATTTAAAATGTTGATTAGCTGGACATACTGGTCAATGTGTGGATGCACATCCCTAAGTTAATAATAACCATAAATCAAGAATTGCTTCACCATATGTATTACAAAAAAAAAAAAAAAACTTTAACATGCTATGGCAAGCCATTTTAGCTTTTATTCATTCACAGTTTATGCATTTTTGATATCAAGCATTACATTTTTTTACTATTTGCAATGTGAATTCTTGATTATTTTTACTAATAGTTAGTCAATAATAGCTAATACTAATAATATTAAATAAAATAGACTCGTGTTGCCCATACTGATGCCGAAAATGCCCAGGCTGTAGAGAGAACCTAAGTTAATCCCAAAAGCCAAAGCTCAGAGTTATAATTTATTATTTTCTTCTTATTTATGTTTACGTTAATATTCACTTTCTTAATAATATTCACTTGTTATCTTAATATTCTATAGGAAATACTCTATTCAATAAATATTGTTTGTTTGAACCTCATTCTGAATTGCGACTGTTTTGTTTAAAGGAGGGAGGATTGTATTGGGATCACTGAAGTGTCAGGTGTGACTGTGTGGCAATGGCAAATGGTTTACATAGCTCACGGCGTCACGGGTCAGTTAGAGGGCCCCTTAGCAGAATTTTGCTTAGGGCCCCAGGGAGGTCAGGATCGTCACTGCTTGCCAGTTTGAACATTGAAGTGGTTGTGCACTATTCAAAAACAACAATACGGAAAACTTATCCGTTCAGTGCTCAGCTTTTTTCTGTGACACGGAGAGTTGAGCCATGTCGCGTCTTTGACAACGAGCGCGCGCCCTGAAGGCAGACCTCTTTTCGCGTGAAGATCGCGCGCGGAGAGCAGCGCAGAACTGATAGTAGAAAATCAGTAACACACACACACACACACACACGCACGCATGCACCCTCCTCTCTCTCTCGCGCGCGCGCGCCAGTCAGACCAATCGTGGCAATGCATAACAAATGCTTAAACTTTTATGTAGCCACGCAACAATAATTTCAGCATGCGTTCACTATACACCGGGACGTGATGTTGTGACACGATTTTTCGAACGGATGTTTCACCTTAAATGCACCGCTATGCAAGTGATGCAAGCCAAATGCAGTTTTCTATTAAAAATGAATGTATGTATTTCTGCTGTACCAAACTGCAATGAAGCCTCACGCACGCACGCACACACACACACACACACACACACACACACACACACACACACACACACACACACACACACACACACACACACACACACACACACACACACACACACACACACACACACACACACACACACACACACACACACACACACACACACACACACACACACACACACACACACACACACACACACACACACACACACACAGGTTGCTAGGTTACCATAGCAAATAGGCTCACCACATATGATATATTATTTGTTAGTAGCCTAATGGTAAATGCTGCAGGTGTAGAAATCTAGATAAAAGATATTTATTTTGATGTCAGCGCTAGATTACAGCATGTTGTGCATATTAATAAATTAAATTGCTTTTCATTTTCGTTATGCATTATTTGTTTTGGTTGTTTAAAAACACGGGGGGAAAAGTATCCGATTAATCGATCGATTAAGTGCTAGATTAATCGATTACAAAAATAATCGATAGCTGCAGCCCTAAACATATGAGGACAAGGGGATCACATGAAAATCAGGAACCATGATTATGATGAACTTCAAAATAATGTAATGACACAATTGCTGCATCCCAATTCGCATACTATCCGTACTAAATAGTATTCGAAAAAATAATTAGTATGTCCCAAATCGTAGTATGTTGAAAAGAGTATTCCAAAGATTCCCGGATGGTCTACTATTTCCGGTCAGAATTCGAAGGGCAGATCGATGCACACTCTAACGGCTGATATTGCCCACAACCCATTGCGAAAACTACAAACGCGGATAAAAAGTGTTAAAAAACTACCAACATGACGGTTACGCAAGTCTGACGGCTAAGTAGAGAGGATTAGATAAAGGGGCTTGAGTGAGCAATTATCAGTATTTAACCTGACGAAAATATATTTATTCAATGTTAGCCACATTATATTTCACCTGCAACAGCATTGCAAAGTTAATGGCCAAATGTATCATTACAAAAGTTCTCAAACACATGAGAGGAGTCTCTACATTAAAGACCCACAAATGGCAGATCAATGTGCTACTACATTTCTCTCCGATACGGTAGGAAATTCAATTGAATGTGGAGGATTTGAACTGTGACGATGATTGACAGGGCAGTTTAAACGGTGACGGGACACATAACTAAGCAACAGAGTCCGTTAAAGATGACGAAGTAGTATGTCCCAAAGCTTGCATACTTTTCTGCTACACACTCAAAAGTATGTACTTTTTCTTCAGAAAAAGAGTACATACTTTTAGGACGTAGTATAAGTAGGCGAATTGGGACGCAGCCAATGACATGAACATGAAAAAAACCCAAACACACGGTGACAGTATAGTGCTCTTGGAGGAAAAAAGGCTGAAACTCTAATGCTCCTGCAGACCAGTGTGTTGAGTCTCACTATTTACACATTAATGTTATCTAGACAGTCAGGTTAAATCTTTTGTACGATCTAAGTAAGACTTTTACCTTCAAACAATAAGACGATACATATTAACAACAACTGCAATCGAGTCAGATTAATTATACTGAAGTCAGATAAATAATTATGCACATCATTTTTCAACTGATTTTTGAACAGATTATTGGTTCACCTCCAGTCGTACACTGTATTTCATTTCTAAATTCATGCCATGACATCTATGAGAACACAATGAGCTCATGGGATTTCAAAACAGGTAAAAATGAGATGAAATTACACAGTCAGAGGCAAATAAATGAGTTTTAATCAAACTACCAGAAGCAACTGAACCTTCAGTAAATGTCATGTAATGTGATGATCATCTTCAATCATCAGTCATTTGTGCTGAGATTTTGTGTGTTAACATTATGTTTTATTTGACAAGATAATTTACATTAAAGGACATGTTTTACTGAAGTCAAGTCAAGTCAAGTCAACTTTATTTATATAGCGCTTTTAACAATGTAGATTTTTTCAAAGCAGCTTTACAGTGTTAAACAGGAAAATAATGCAGCATAATTTTATTCAGCTGTATAGCCATTCTGGAAAAATTTCAAGTATCATACAGTGACAGTGTGGGCTTTAGATCAATAATTTGATCAGTAATTTAGTTTAAATGGTTAATTTAGTTTATTATTTAGATGTATTTCGATGTTTAGTTGAAAAATTTAGTGTCCCCAACTGAGCACGCCAAGCCAGAGGCAACATTGAAGACAATGACATGTGTAACTATCAGAGAGATGGTCTTACCACAGTATCTCCAGTTTACAGTGAGGATCCTCCAGTACAGCAGACAGCAGATTCACTGAATCTACTATTTTATTATTAGACAGATCCAGTACTCTCAGGTGTGAGGGGTTTGATCTCAGAGCTGAAGTCAGAGCAGCACAACCTTCATCTGTGACGCCACAATCACTCAACCTGTAGAGAACAATGACACGCTCTTCACTCTCTCAGGTCAGATCAGTTCAGTTCAGAGCAGATCAGATCAGAGAATATATTATTAAAGAGAAAGCACAAACTTAAAGCACAAATCAATATGTTTGATGGATCAGGATCTGTATTTTTGTCTAATGCTAAATCTATTATAATTAATGACCGTGTTTACAACAGTGTATTGCACAGTTATTTATATCTTTAACAATTGCTACTAATTGCATTATTTTCATAGTAAGGTACTTTATTTAATTTCACAGTATACAGCTGTCATTTCACAATTATTTACTGTAAAAAATTATACAGGAAATTACTGTGAATTTCACAGTACCTTACTGTAAAAATAATGCAATTATTAGCCAGTAATTTACTGTAAAATCACAGCAGAATTAACAGTACATGAAGTAGTGATTTGTTTATGATAGATTAATTTAATAAAAACAAATTTAAAAAAGAAAACCATAAACTTGTCAACTTAATTATTTTATTCTATGCAGGATTTATCTTTGCTTTGAAAAGCTGTTTGAAAACAGTCACTACATCCCAGTCAACTCCAAAATCAGAAAACTAAGCAAGGGGACTTCCGGTGTGGTGCTGATGCAGATGGATGCTTGAAATAACGTCTCCAGACCGGTCGATTGTAATCCCCTTGAAAATACACTTGGGAAGTTAAAAACAAACTGTAATTTAACATGGAAGGGGAGAAGCAAAAAAGGGTTAAAAATAAAATAGGCTCCAAACGGGAAAAAGGAGAAACAACCGAAGATATTGACGGCGGCAAAGATGGCGAAGATGGCAATAATGGCGACGCCGGGAAAGCAAACGAAGCAGTAGCTAGCTCTGGGATACAGGCCATTCGAGACGAATTACGAGCTTTTAGAGCGGACTTCAAAAATTATATGGTTGCATTTCGAGTCTCACTTCAGGATGATATGCGGAATCAGCTGAACGACTTTAAAGCAGAAATCAATCAAAAATTTAAAGACTTCTCAGGCGAACTGCAAACCATGAACACCAGAGTGAGAGAAGCAGAACAACGCATAGCCGACATGGAAGAATGGAATGTAGCGGCAAGTGACGCACTCCTTGAAGTATTAGAGAATCAAGATGCTCTGCAAACAAAGTTAACCGACATAGAAGCTTGCTCTAGATGGAACAACCTCCGTATCTACGGAGTCCCGGAGGGATCCGAGGGAAGCAGCCTACTAGAGTTTGTGACGAGGCTTATAAAAGTCGGAGCTTGGCCTGCTATCAATGGAAACGGAGATTGGAATACAGCGCTGCCACAGAGCGCTCGCACCAAAGCCTTCCCGCGATGCACCACCCAGATCGCTGGTTCTCTGTTTCCAAGAGTTTAAAGTGAAATAACAAGTACTGCACACTGCTTGGAAAAAGAAAGAAGTTCGGTTCGAAGGAAAGAGGGTTTATTTCGACTCGGAATACCCTCCAGAGATACTGAAAAAGAGAAAGGAATATGTGGAGATTTTGAAGGAGCTCAAATCCAAGGGGATTCGGTTTCATACATCATACCCAGCAAAACTGAGAGTGTTTTTTGAAAATGGTCCCAAAACTTATGAGAATGCAGCAGAGGCAGTTAAAGACTTGAAGAAGAAAGGATTCTCGCTTGATAACTTCAAGGAACCTGAACCAAAACAGCGGCGATTTACAACGTGGGAAAGAGCGGGTGCAAATCGACAACGCCAAACACACGTGGATCAAGAACGGATACAGGAGAAGTTATGAAGCTTTCTCCGTGTCACTCTGATATTGAGCGATTAACTGATATTGAAGCTTGATAGTCGGGAATTGAATGTTTGATCAGGTGATCTGTGGCAGAAAAACCATAAACCTCTAAGACAGCGCATCCTGACGAGCGAGTAGTCTATATTAAGGTAGACCTCTCTTAGACTATCTAATCCCGAGAAACTTCTGTTTACGAGTCTTAAATAAAAGGATTAACATCCCGTTAATTTATCTCCGTTTACTATAGGTTAAATATTATTATTATTATTTTTATTATTATTATTTTATTTTTTCTGAGCCTGCCTAAGTTAAATCTTTAAACCGGTTAAGTGGGAACGGCTTAGGAATTGCCGATGCATCGAATATTTTGAGAGTATCTTCTTTTGCACTGATGAGAGGCCCTTGACAGACACAAGGATTTCCTCTCAAATTGAGGACCTACTTTAAACCTCGGACTTGGAAGTCTTTTTTTTTCTATTTTATTTTTTATTTTTGTTTTACTTTACTGTTCTCGTTGTTATGATTGTACGAACGTTGTTCGCTTTGTTTAGGTTATCATGGGAAATGTTATTCAAAGTTATGCAAAACAAATTGAAACAAAATAAATGCACATTCAGGAATATAAAATAATTACACTTAATGTTAGTGGGCTACATAATCCGATTAAAAGGAGCAGAATTATTGCAAAAATGAAACGAGAAAGAATACAGGTAATTTATTGGCAAAAGACCCATTTACCTCCACAAGAACATGAGAAACTAAAGAAACTTGGTTTTCAAAATATTTATTACTCATCTCATAAATCAGGATGTAGAAGGGGAGTGGCTATCTTGATTTCTTATGCAGTGAATTTTTAATTTAAGTCTGAAATTAAAGATTAATTGATTATCTATTTATGTATAACTCAGATAGACATACAATTAGAAATTGTAATATTGGATCTAAGGATGTATCAGACCACTCAGGGGTATACCTTACTCTACATTTAGATAATCAACAAAAAGACAGACTTTGGAGACTTAACACAAGTATCTTGAATGATATAGCAATAAAGAAGCAGATTGAGAATGAATTTGAAATGTATCTCCAATGCAATGAAAATGGAGAAGTATCTCCAAGTACCCTGTGGGATGCTGCAAAAGCTGTAATTCGAGGCAGAATTATTGCTCTAACTGCTTTTCGTAAAAAAGAGAAACAAAAAAGATTATTAGCTTTACAGGAGGAATTGAAAAACTTAGAGATCAAACACAGCAAACAGAAAGACCCACAGATACTGATTCGATTAAGAAAAGTTAAACAAGATCTAAATGGGATCTATGATGAGGAAATAGAGAGACAGATCAAATTTGCTAAACAAAGGTTTTACGAAACGGGACCTAAAGCAATGAAACTCCTATCCTGGAGGATAAGGAAACAACAGGCAAAAAATACAATTTATAAAATTAGAAACCCTAAAACCCAACAGGAATGTAATAGATTAAAAGAAATTAATTTTTTTTTTGAATTATACTACAAAGATTTATATACTCAACAAATTAAGGCTGATAACCCAACTATAAAATCTTTTTTAGATTCTTTAGATCTTCCATCAATAGGGGAACAACAGAATAAAATATTGCAGGCTGAAATAACAATAGAAGAATTAAATTATGCCATATCAAAGTTAAAAGCAAACAAGGCACCAGGCACAGATGGTTATCCGTCTGAATGGTACAAAATATTTAGACCCCAAGTAACACCTATATTGCTTAACTGCTTTAATCATATATTAAGACCAGGTAAAACCCCACAGTCATGGAGTGAAGCTGTAATTTCAATTATTCCAAAGGAAGGAAAAGATAAGAAGGAATGCAATTCATATAGACCGATTTCAGTCCTAAATGTGGACTATAAATGATTTGCTTCAATCTAATCTAAGAGATTAGAGGGTATCATCCCTGAGTTGGTGGATCTTGATCAAACTGGCTTTATACAAAATAGGCAAACACAGGATAATATAAGGAGAGCATTGCAAATAACGAGTCATGTTGTAACAAAAAATATAAGGGCAATGATGATGAGCCTAGATGCTGAGAAAGCATTTGACTCTGTTGGATGGGATTACTTGTATCAAGTATTGGCAAGATTTGGGTTTAATGATAATTTTATTCAATGTATTAAAGCATTATACTCCTCACCAGTAGCTAGGATAAAAGTTAATGGCCACTTGTCTGAAACAATCCATTTGGAAAGAGGAACACTTCAAGGTTGCCCCTTAAGTCCGGCTCTGTTTGCCCTGTTCATTGAGCCTTTGGCCCAAGCAATAAGAGAGGACTCAGAGATAAAAGGGATCTCGATTCGAGGAGATGAACATAAGATCTGTATGCAGATGATGTCTTATTGTTTCTGACAAACCTTAAGTCTAGCGTCCCTAAATTGATGACCCTTTTAAAAACATATAATCTTTATTCTGGGTATAAAATAAATATCCAAAAAACACAAACCCTTATTTTTAATTATTGACCTAATTTGAATATAAGACGACAATATGATTTCAATTGGAAATCTCGGCTAATAAAATATTTGGGTATAACTAACAAAAGATTTATCAAAACTCTTTGAAAGTAATTATGGTCCTCTTAATAAGGAGGTAAAATCGATATTTCCAAATGGACCCTGCTCCCATTAGATATGAGTCACCGAATAGAAATAATTAAAAAGAACATGCTACCACAGATACTTTATCTCTTTCAATCACTACCTCTGGAAGTATCGCAAAAACAATTTAATGAATGGGATGGTATGATTTCTAGGTTTGTCTGGAATGGTAGAAGACCTAGAATAAGGTATACAACTTTGCGGGTTCTATGAAGCCAGTCCCTCAAAAATACGCAATGGGCTCAGATTGGTTAGCTGGCCCAGTGTGTTGTGATTCGCTAACCGCCTAGTGCACGTTTGTCGGAAACGTCACGCCCCTTACCTTTACCGGTAGACTGTGCTTTGGTCAGTATTAGAAACAATGGCGTCAATAAAACCATACCAATCTGAGCCAGAATCAGACCCAGAACATTTTAGTGAAAATGATCGAGCTGAACCTGTTCAACCTGTTCATTCCTCAAGAGTAAAGACTGCGGATCTATAGTGATCGCTACTGAATGGCACTGTTACTTTTGTATTTTTAGAATGATTATAGCCAAATATCTGTCGCAAGAACTATTAACCCAAAACGAAAACTAAACATTGGCTTTACTAGTAGCCAAATCAAACACAGAACCATGTTTAGCATGCCTGTAGATCAGGGGTGTCCAAAGTCCGGCCCGCGGGCCAAATGCGGCCCGGGGATGAATTTCAAACGGCCCGCAGCGCGTCTATTAAAATGTATTATATGTGGCCCGCCACGGATCATTTACAAATCATGCAGTTTCACGATGTCACCGCAAGGGGGCAGTACTAGACTTTAGGCCAGTGAGACAGCGCCCAAAGTGGAACGATACAGCGCTGCTTGTGCTCTGCGCAACTCGCGAGCTCTGACTCTGAACAAATGTGTTTACCTGCTGACTGTCTCGATCACGCGCCCACTAAACAGCCTGTGAGAAGCCCGTGAGAAGTGTTCGAGTTCGGCACAGAGGTCTCCGGTACTGAATCTCTCTGTGATTTGATTTAATTTAAATCCAGTTAAACAGCGCTGACTTAATAAACAACACTAACGTGCAAATCAGCTGAGCCGATCAAAACAACAATTCATATTTCGAATTTATTATGGATTTACTGTGGTAACACCTGTAACCCTGGTAATTTGTCAGAAATGTAGGTTAATATCTAATTTTATTTAATTTGTAATGTAGACATGTGTAAAATGAGTAAAGGCCAAATTGCAGACTATTTTTTGTCATAAACTTTTAAGTAGTAGCAGTTTTTTGCATTTATATTTATATGTCTATAGACTAAATACCATTCTAGAGATATATATATATATATATATATATATATATATATATATATATATATATATATATATATATATATATATATATATATATATATATATATATATATAATGTATGTGGGTAGTTGACGTGACGTGGCTTTTTCACGGTCACTGAAGATAAAACATAATTTATTTCACATTTTCATCATTTAGAATACTGTAAATGGTTAAACATTTTCTTGTTTTACATGAATTTGTTGTTTTAATACCCAAGTTATTTTTAGTTTTTTTACAACTTTGAGCCAAATCTCAAAATTGTCCTATGGTGTGACGGTAGACAACATTATTTCATAAATTTTACATTTGATAAATAAAGAAAATACTGTTTAAAAATCTTAATGAACACTCCTGGCATAATTGTGTAAGTGTCTATTTCACTAAGTGGCCATCACTTTTCCTATACATACATTTCAAAAAGTGTAGGAATTTCATAAAGTTTGTCACAGAAAAAAATGTCCTTTGGTGTTATGCAAAAACCTGATATTAATTTGGCCAATATCATGGACAACTACATTTAGTTAAAAGACCCCATTCAAGGTCATGTGACTGAAGACCCCTATGAAGGCCATGAGCAGTGCACATGGTAAGTATTTCTCTCAGAATTGTTTAAATATTTAACTATGTTTTCATACCACTGAAGTTGTTAAGTTTTTTTGTCCTTTGGTGTGACACCCCTAAATTTCATTTTTTAATTCAAATTTGTATTTTTAACAGCAGGACTATGTAATATTAATGCAAATGTATCATGCTAATTGCTAATGACAGTTCAGCTAGTATTAGCATTGTTATTAACTGCCACAAAAGCTCAAATGTCCTTTGGTGTGACAGGAAATGTCCTTTGGTGTGACACTTTGGCCTGTCACACCATAGGACACAGATGTCACACCACAGGACAAGACCTCCTTAAGAAGCTATTAAAGCAAATAGATAAAGTTTGTTTACATACTTTTCATTCTTTTTTGACCAGTTTTGATGATTTTAAATTCAATAATGACTTACATTTTAATGTTTATTGCCGTTTTTTGGAGACTACATAAAATGTTCTGAAGTGTTACTAAAACAACTATAATGTGTAATGTAACATCTATAAACAAATATAAAGTACATAAATACAGTGCTACTACTTATAATTGAAAGAACTGAGGGAGAGATGATTGCAAAAGAGAGGACCAGACAGTATAGGGAGCGAATTAAAAAGGATCCACAGAGAAAGGAGGCGATCCTAAGAGAACGACAAAGAAAGTAAATCAAACTCAAATGTTGCCATATACATCTTAAAATAATTTAGGGATTTTGCTGAGTGACTGAATGACAGCGTATTATTCAGTATCAGAATAGACCTGTGTGAGGTTCAGGTTCAACAATAGTTACATAATAAGCTTGTTATTACAGAATAATAATCTATATTATGTTTTATAATAAATTGACAAGTAAGTGGTTACATTTGTAGGGAAAACACAGTAGGTCATGAGTTCATAATTGAGTATACATTACATTAATTTCTCTGTTGATCAATTCATCAATATTCTATCATTATTTTAAACAGATATCATGAAAAGAAGGCTCTCTGGGAATTGGATACATTCAACATTAAAGCACTATGAAGGAAGAGACAAACTGAATTAAAGAAGATTTGTACTGTATTGTTTTGAAATGTTCTGAATTTCTCAAAGATACTACACTCACCTAAAGGATTATTAGGAACACCTGTTCAATTTCTCATTAATGCAATTATCTAATCAACCAATCACATGGCAGTTGCTTCAATGCATTTAGGGGTGTGGTCCTGGTCAAGACAATCTCCTGAACTCCAAACTGAATGTCAGAATGGGAAAGAAAGGGGATTTAAGCAATTTTGAGCGTGGCATGGTTGTTGGTGCCAGACGGGCCGGTCTGAGTATTTCACAATCTGCTCAGTTACTGGGATTTTCACGCACAACCATTTCTAGGGTTTACAAAGAATGGTGTGAAAAGGGAAAAACATCCAGTATGCGGCAGTCCTGTGGGAGAAAATGCCTTGTTGATGCTTGAGGTCAGAGGAGAATGGGCCGACTGATTCAAGCTGATAGAAGAGCAACTTTGACTGAAATAACCACTCGTTACAACCGAGGTATGCAGCAAAGCATTTGTGAAGCCACAACACACACAACCTTGAGGCGGATGGGCTACAACAGCAGAAGACCCCACCGGGTACCACTCATCTCCACTACAAATAGGAAAAAGAGGCGACAATTTGCACCAGCTCACCAAAATTGGACAGTTGAAGACTGTAAAAATGTTGCCTGGTTTGATGAGTCTCGATTTCTGTTGAGACATTCAGATGGTAGAGTCAGAATTTGGCGTAAACAGAATGAGAACATGGATCCATCATGCCTTGTTACCACTGTGCAGGCTGGTGGTGGTGGTGTAATGGTGTGGGGGATGTTTTCTTGAGGGAGGATGCCCCTTAAAGGTCCCGTTCTTCGTGTTTTTTTGAAGCTTTGATTGTGTTTACAGTGTGCAATATAACATGTGTTCATGTTTCGCGTGTAAAAAAACAGTATTTTTCACACAATTTACTTATCTGTGTACCGCTGTGTTTCCACTGTCCTAAAAACGGCTGGTGATTTCCTTGTGCTATGAAGTCCCTCCTTCAGAAATACGTAACGAGTTCTGATTGTGCAAAGCGGTTCCTGTGCTGTGATTCGACCACAGCTTAGCGCATGTGAAAGCGGTTCCTGTGTTGTAATTTGACAGCAGTTTAGCGCACGTTGGAAAGGTCACGCCTCTTAACGGAGAGATGTATGCGTTCAATAATCTCTACAGCGTCCCTGGGAAAGCCAAACAAAGGTGATTTGACTCCTGGATGAAAATAACAGCGTCTCGATGACATGGCGATAAACACACTCAACGCAACAGTTCCTTTTCTCCACGCGACCGTCCGCTTCTCCACGTGGGACAGCAACAAGACCGCGCCCCCTTTTTCGCGTTTCTTTGTGGGCGGAGGTTAGTCTGTTCTACTGCTCTACTGACGTAATTAAAGAAGGAAGTACCAGGATGTAGTCCAAGCCAGCCGTTCGCTGTAGGCTTTGAAAGGGAACTTCTGTTAAATAAAATATCTCGCTTGGCATTGAACTTTGAGCTTTATAATTTTACAGGTATTATTTATGCTCTAACAGCAACATTACACACTAACTAAAGTTTGAACAATGGAATCGTGAAGAAGGGGACCTTTAAGGCCAATTGGGCATCGTTTAAATGCCACGGCCTACCTGAGCATTGTTTCTGACCAGTTCTGAAGGCGAAAGGGGGTCAAACACAGTATTAGTATGGTGTTCCCAATAATCCTTTAGGTGAGTGTAGATGCATCAATGTTTCCTTATTGATGTATATATAAGTATCAAAGTTACTTTTGGTGTGCTATGTTTTGCACAGTTTATATTGTTGAAAAATAAAAACAAATGTCCACCTTTGTAATTGTTACAATAAACACTACATATTCTTACTCTTTTTATGCAATGACTATATTTGTCCTTTGGTGTGACGTTTTGTCCTATGGTGTGACAAACATAAAACAACAGAAAAATATACTTATTTTAAAATATCTTTTAAAAAAAGAGTCAAGTTTGGCATTAGGGGAGTTACAATAATATCTCCTCTTAGATAGGTACAATTTCAAACAGTTTTGTAAGGTTGGCGAAAAAGTTTTATTGACATTCGTAGGGAAAAGTTTATCAACTTCATATATTCATGGTGAAAATGATTCTAATTAGTATTTTCATTTAAAATAAATATCACTTTAAGAAAATAATGTTTTAATAATGTGAACAATTCGGTCTCAAGTATTTGTTTTGTTATTTAACCTTAAACCCAAAGTGTCCCAGCCCTGGGACACCCCCCCGCGATTTTTTTTTCGCGGGGGTTACTAAGCAACCACTGAATGTAATAACATAAATTAGGTATCATTTTAAAGCTTAGAATCTCAGCTTTTCAAGCTGCATCTATCCATGTTGGGATACTCAAAACGAGTGCTGAGTTATTAATCTAAAACGGAGTGTACCGCCCGAGGGCGCCACCTAGCTGTGACAAAAATTAATTGTCATATTTTTTCAAAACTACTGCATTGATCAACACAAAATAGGTGTCATTTGAAAGCTTAGAGTCTAAACTTTACAATGAATGTAGCCATTATGATTATCTCCAAAGTAGTGATGAGTTATTTGCTGATAAAATGAAAAAAAAAAAAACATAATTTATGGAGGGGGGGGGGGGGGATTATTATGTTCTGCCATGTGTCAATCACATCATACAGCTCAGATAGTCATGTGTCATGTGTCATTTGAAAGGTCTCGTGGAGCAGAATACAACAAGCCTAATTGTTTTGGGCTTTGACTAAACTTTTAGCGAGTTTTCGTAAGTTAAGTCCTGCAAGACCCATATGTAAATAATATACTGATGCAGCATTCATGGGGCGTTTTTCGCTTGTAACTTCATGAAACGTGGAAAATGGCACATCATTATTTACAGCAGATTCTCACGATTAAAAAGAGCCCAACGTCACCATAATCTGTCTTTTAGATCTATAGATATCCCTCGTTGAAATATGGCACACCGAAAACCTCACAGGAGCACATGAGCGGAGTACAAAAATAGCAGTTGCTTAGACTTGGCGTTTTTGCTGGTGACTTCATGAAACAAGCTCCGATCGTTAAAAATGACACACCCTTATTTACAGCAGATTCACACGATTAAAAAGAGACCAATAACACAACAATCCGTCACTCTCATCCAAAGTTCTCACTCATTGAATTATAACCTCACAGGCGCAAATATGCTAAATATGCTAACGTTGTGCTAAAGTCGCGTTTATGCTTGTAACTTCATGAACCACGCTCCGATCGTTGAAAATGACACACCTTTATTTACAGCAGATTCCCACGATTAAAAAAAGACCAAGGACACCATAATCGGCCACTCAGATCAGAAGTTATGATTTATTGAATTATGTACATGAAACCTGACAGGAGCACATGCTATTTTTGCACAAAAGTCACGTTTATGCTTGCAACTTCATGAAACTTTCTCCGATCGTTAAACATGGCACAACATTATTTACAGAAGATTCCAACGATTAAAAAGAGACCAAGGACATCATAATCCGTCACTCGGATCAGAAAATATGGCTCATGGAATTATTACACATTAAAACCTAACAGGCGCACATACTCTTAAATAAGCTATTGTTGCACTAACATCGCGTTTATCATTGTAACTTCGTGAAACGTTCTCTGATCGTTGAAAATGGCACATCATTATTTACAGCAGATTCTCACGATTAAAAAAAGAACACCACAATCCGTCACTCGAATCAGAAAATATCACTCATTGAATTATTACACATTATAGCCTGACAGGAGCACATGCTAATAAACAGTAGCTTTAAAGTCGCGTTTACGCTTGTAACTTCATGAAACTTTCTCCGATCGTTAAACATGGCACAACCTTCTTTGCAGGAGATTCCCACGATTAAAAAGAGACCAAGGACACCATAATCCATTGCGTCGATCACGAGATATTCATCACAGATGATGTGTTGATCAGTGCAGGTTGGCAGAACATGGCCATTTACGTTATATAGCAGCTAGAGGGCGCCCGGGGGCGGTACACTCCGGTTTAGATGAATAACTCAGCGCTCGTCAAGAGCATATAAAAAATGATAGATTCATTGAAAAGCTGAGATTCTAAGCTTTAAAATGATACCCATTATGTGTTATTATATAATATATATAATATAATATACATAATATTGTAATATAATGTTTTATCAGCAGTTTCTCAGCATTAGATTGTCCAAATGTAATAATAATTTTTTAATTTTTCTAAAAATATTAAAAGTGTTTTAACAAATAATACATACTTTTTGACTCTCCTTGCTATAATTTGAGTTATGAGTCTTTAAATTTGTGTATTTTTCTCAGAAAACAACAGTTTTGTAAATGTCAAGGACTGAACAAAAAGGCTACCTTTGTTCTAAATGCTGTAACTTTTGATTACTTTATGATATCGCCACAAAATTTGATTTTTTCCACAGAATTTTTCTGCTGCCCTATTTCCTTCCTGAGTTATTGAATGTTAAATAAGAAATATTTATAAAATTATTTAAAAAATATTTTAAAATATTCCCTTTTATCAGCAGTTTCTCAGCAATATATTGTCCAAATATAATACAATTTATATTTTCCAAAAATATAAAATGTTTGCTAACAAATGATACCTACCATTTGACTCTCCTTACTATAGTTTTGGAGTTGTGAGTCTTTAAAGTTGTATATGTCACTCAGAAAACAACAGTTTTCTAGATTTTTTCAGGGTGTCAAGGATTGAACAAAAAAGCTACTTTTGTTCTAAATGCTGTAACTTTTGATTACTTTATGCAATCGCCACAAAATTTGATCCAGATGCAGACCACATATATGGGAACATCACCAAAAAAGAATTATACTGCTGGCCTATTTTCTTCCTGAGTTATTGAATGTTAAATAAGACATATTTGTAAAATTATTAAAAATATATATTAAAAAAATGCCTTTTATCAGCAGTTTCTCAGCAATATATTGTCCAAATATAATAAAATTTATATTTTCCAAAAATATAAAATGTTTGCTAACAAATGATACCTACCATTTGACTCTCCTTACTATAGTTTTGGAGTTATGAGTCTTTAAAGTTGTATATGTCACTCAGACAAAAAAACTCAAAAAATACCTTCAGGGCTTAAGGGGTTAATATAATTTCTTAGTACTTTTTAAATGTCACACCATAGGACACATTTACAGTACTGTTCAGTGAAAAAGTGAAAAAAATATGTGAAGTCATTGACAAAATGAGTGACCACTTCTATTTTCTGAAACTGCAGTTTTCATACTCCACAAATATATGTAATTTTTCTTAAAAAGTTATGTTTTCCAAAAAAAGTACTTTTTCTTGGTCATCTGTCAACTACCCATGTATTACTTTTTGCCTTGTGTGCACTGCAAAAAATGCTGTCATTTAGTAGTTTTGTCCTGTTTCTAGTCTAAATATATCTAAAAATTCTTAAATCAAGATGTTACGAGATAAGTTAAATGACATTAGATATTTGTTCTTGTTTTCTGGAAAATAAAATTTATTGAAGTGAGTTTTTGTTTAAAACAAGCAAATATATCTGCCAATGGGGTAAGAAAAATAATGTTTCTGTTTGGAATCTTTAAGGAAGATTTTGGAAGATTATTTTTCTAATCCATTGGCAGATAATTTAGTTTGTTTCAAGCAAAAACTCAATTCATTTTGATTTTTTCCCCCAGGAATCAAGAAAAAAATATGTAATTTTCCTTAGTAAAAGCATCTTGATTTAAGAATTTTTTGATATTTGGACTGGAAAAAAGACAGAAATACCAAGTCAGAAAAGCATGTTTTGTAGTGTGGTTTTACCTGTGGTTATCTAAATAGAGCACTTATTAAATTTAAATAAGAATAGAGTTCTAACTCCGTAATAATATTAAAATTTCACCCATTAAAACTTTTTGGTTGATTAAAGTTTTACAGATATTGTTAAATATCTATACATTTCGTGTGTCCTATCTCAAGCTACTCTACTGTCAGCTCAAACTTTTGTCAAATATATATATATATATATATATATATATATATATAACAGAAAAGGGACCGGCCCCCGGGTATGTCCACAACATCGAATCCGGCCCCCTTTAAAAAAAGTTTGGACACCCCTGGACTAGGCTATTAAAAGAGATGCTACCAGAGGTCATAGATCCTCTTCTTATTATTATTAATTCATCTTTGTCGTTAGGATATGTACCGAAAACGTTTAAGTTGGCTATTATTAAACCACTTATTAAAAAAACGCAACTTGATCTTATGGAATTAGTCAATTACAGGCCAATCTCAAATCTACCCTTTCTGTCAAAAATGCTTGAAAAGGCAGTGTCTTCACAATTGTGCTCCTTTTTAGAAAGAAATGGTATCGGTGAGGATTTTCAGTCAGGATTTAGACCGTATCATAATACTGAGACTGCTATCATCAGAGTTACAAATGATTTACCCTTATCATCCGATCGTGGCTGTATCTCTCTATTAGTGTTACTCGATCTTAGCGCTGCATTCGATACCATCGACCACAACATTCTTCTGAATAGACTTGAAAATTATGTTGGCATTAGTGTAATTGAAGTTGGCATAGTTTAAATCATACTTTTCTGACCGTTATCAGTTTGTAGCAGTAAATGAAGAGATGTCACAGCGATCACAAGTTCAGTATGGAGTACCGCAGGTTTCAGTGCTAGGACCGTTGCTTTTCACCCTGTACATGCTTCCACTGGGAAATATCATTAGGAAGCATGGCAATAGTTTTCATTGTTATGCTGACGATACTCAGCTCTATATTTCTTCACGCCCTGATGAAACTTACTAATTCATAAGATTAACGGAATGTATAGCTGATATAAAAAAATTGGATGACCAGTCATTTTCTGCAACTTATTTCAGAAAAAAAGGAATTTTTAATTATTGGACAAAAAAGCTCCACAAGTAGTAACCTAAAATACTGTCTAACACTTGATGGCTGCTCTGTCAAGTCCTTGTCGTCAGAGAGGACCTCTCTTTTGAAAGCCACGTTTCTTGCATCTGTAAAACTGCATTCTACCATCTTAAAAATATATCTAAATTACGGCACATGCTCTCAATGCAAAATGCTGAACAGTTAGTTAATGTGTTCATGACCTCAAGGCTAGATTATTGTAATGCTCTACTGGGTTAATAAAGAAACTCCAGCTGGTCCGAAAAGCAGCAGCTCGAGTTCTTACTAGAACCAAGAAGTATGACCATATTAGCCCGGTTCTGTCAACGCCGCACTGGCTGCCTATTAATTATTGCATACATTTTAAAAACTTGTTTATTACTTACAAAGCACTAAATGGTTTAGCTTCCCAGTACTTGAGCGAGCTCGTAACACATTATACTCCATCACGTCTACTGCGGTCTCAAAATTCTGGCCAGTTGATAATACTGAGAATATCAAAATCAGCTCCAGGCGGTCGATCCTTTTCCTATTTAGCACCTAAACTCTGGAACGGTCTTCCTAGCATTGTTCGGGAAGCAGACACACTCTGTCAGTTTAAATCTAGACTAAAAACACATCTCTTTAGTATGGCATACACATAAAACACTTTTCAATTAAATGATTGTTAGGTAACTAGGTCAGCCGGAACTGGGAACACTTCCCATAACACCTGATGTACTTGTTACATCATCAGAAGAATGGCATCTACTCTAATGTTAGTCTCTCTGTTTTATCCCGAGGTTTACTGCAGTCAGCCGGATCCGGGCCGTATCCAGATCAGATGGTGGACCTGCGCCCAGACATGACCAACGCATGACCCTGAAGTGTCTGCAGAGATCGTGTCAATTAGACTCCCCCAGAAATTACCACATCGACACGGCATCCTCAATAAACCCGTCTCCAGCGTGATGACTCAGATCGTTCGAATTTTCCCATTTAATAATTGTTTAATTGATACGTCATCCTCAATAAATCTGTCTCCGGCATGTTGCCTCCGAACTTTTGAATATTTTGATCTAATGTGACCCCTGACCTGTAAAGTTGCCAGAATAACAATCATACGCTGTTTGTTAATTGGCCAGAGGAGAACTGGCACCCCGACTGAGCCTGGTTTCTCCCAAGGTTTATTTTTCTCCATTATGCCCCTGATGGAGTTTTGGTTTCCTTGCCACTGTCGCCTTTGGCTTGGCTTGCTCAGTTGGGGACAATTAATTTTCAACTAAATATCTAAATAAATATAATTAGTAAACTAAATTAACCATATAAACTAAATTACTGATCTGCCCACATTGTCACTGTATGATAATTGAAATGAGCTAGATGACATCACTGTTTTCTCTGGAGCAGCTGTACAGCTGAATAAAATTCTGTTGCATTATTTTCCTGTTTAACACTGTGACACTGTGTTTAACACTGCTTTGAAACAATATGCATTGTAAAAAGCGCTATATAAATAAAGTTGACTTGATTATTTTTGGATTTTGTGTTATGTGAACGCTAAATAACAGAGCAATAGATAAATAGCAATAGATTCTTCATTTGTGATGTGGTACCAACTATAACACGCTCTGATTCTTTCTGTATGTTTTTTATATGTGTTTTAGAGATTGAATGCAAATCAATTATTAACATTACTGCCCAAACTGATTCTGAATAGGATGTCTACTTGATAAATATTGATTAATAAAAAAGTATGGACATATATAGTTCAGGTCACTCAAACGGTGTATGGAAATATATGGAAATCAAAAGAGTCATTACATGGCCACCGTTGGAGTGTGGATGTCATCTGGTGGAATTTTTTTTTATATCAATCTTTTTATATCAAAATGTGGCACATAACTTGTTCAGATATTTAGCTTTGATTTTCTTGAAGTATTAGAGTTGAATATGTTTTGTAAAATATATATTTAATATATTACATTTTCATAAACTTAAACGTTTTTTACTTCTAAAATAAAATGTGAAGTGCTCCCTTTAAAAAAAATAATTAAGTCTGTGCTCTTAAGTATTCAAGATTTTTTTAACAATTTAAATTCGAAAAGTCATTTTAAAGTCTATGCTCAAAAAGTGGAACAGACAGTTAACAGGTAAAACAACTTTTTATTTTTACAAACGTTTTAAGTTGTTAAACTCAGCAAGAAACTGGCAGGACTAGAGTTAAATAGCTCTGATATACAATCAAGTGATAACTTGAAAAGAAATGATAGCTAATTTTTACCATATGTGGTTGACAAAATATTTTTCTGTATTGAAATAAGTGGGGAAAAGCTCCTTTTTTAGCTTCATCATAGGGTAGTAAAAAATACTAAAATAACAATACATAACCAAATTTTTTTTATAATTTTAGGTCTTCACAGTTGCCTTATGTGGCGTTCACACCGGACGCGATTCGCGCGAATAATTTGCGCTAATTGCGCGAAGGTGGACGCTTGTACATTTTGAGTTTACTCACGCGAATCGCGCGTGATATTCACAGCACAACAGATGCGAATTCGCGTCATGGGCGGGGCTTCCGCCAGCAGCTCGTCTCGTTGAGAAATGGCTGACATGGGCTGTGTTTACATGTCTTTTTTTGTTAAAATCTACTGTTAATGTGTGACAAAACGTAGTTTTAAGACTTTTTCAGTCGATAATGTAGTTGTTTAAAGCTCAAATCTGTGGTTTATTTATATAAAGAGTGCCTATTTGAACATTTTATCTGGCGTTTTCGGAGTTGTGAGCTCCAGCAGACAGCGGCGCTCAGCGCTCGTCAAAGCCGGCGAGGGCAACCTTTCCTCGGCCAGTCCTTCTGCCGTCTGCCGCTGGCTCTGATGTCTCTGTGGTGTGTCTCGAGCTATAATTCGTCTTTCAACGGCCGATCTTTGGTCTGATGGATCTATAATTTGTTCCCTGGCATTAGTTTCATTACTTTATATTTTTAAGCTATAACTGTACGTTGCAGTTGTAACGTTAGCCTACTAGCACTGACTTTGAATGTTTGACTGAATTGTTTGCTTTATTTCATGTATAGCTTGTTATACATTACTTATACTTTTGTATTATTGATCATATATAAACTTGCATTTAACAAAAAGAGACTGGGTTGTGTTTCATGTCATTTAATGTTATCACAGTGATAATCATATTGTCTGAACCAGATATTAATAAACAGATTTTCTCCTCAATGTTGTCACTACTAGAGCAAGCTCCTGATTGGTTAACATGGCGCGAAATATCCGCCAAAGTTCAGATTCGTGTGAATCGCGCCGCAGAATGCCATTTCGCGTCTCTGCATTGACTTAACATATAAATCACTTGCGTGAATCGCGTCCGGTGTGAACGCACCATTAGAATATTAAAATATGTGGGTCAAATTGACCCGCAAACATCACAAACGTACTAGTAATTTCTGTGAGTATATGTCAATACACATCAGTGTGTTGAAATTTTGCATGCATATTCATGACCCTAAATAAGAAAAAGTCACACAATTTCAAGAAAAGAAAAACATAGGTTAACTGATATTTCTGACAACTCAAAGGGCAGTGGTGGATAAAGTACTCAAAAGCCATACTTGAGTAGAAGTATAGATATCTTGCCAGAAAATGACTTTGGTAAAAGTTAAAGTAGCAAAAAACAAAAACAAAAAAAAAAAACCCGTTCTATACAGGTTAAGAGCAAGATTATGTTCAGTTTTAACTCTATTTCTTAAATTTTGTTTTCTATTAATAAAAAATGGCATACTTTACAGGGAGTGCAGAATTATTAGGCACGTTGATTTTCTGATCATATTTTTTTTCCAGGCACATTTGACCAATTCCAAACCACAGTAATCCTAATAACTACTATTGATTTAGTATTTAATAATGTACAAGTGATATATAATTGTTCATGAAGGCTGGAAATGAAAATCACCTTATATTCAGGTGTGCAGAATTATTAGGCATGTTTTCTTTTACAGATAAATTTAGCCAAAAAAGAGATTTAACTCAGACTGAAAAGTCAAAAAGTATTAAATGCCCATGAGAAGGATGCAATACTAATGCAATACTAGACATTGCAGTTAAGGCATGACCATTGGACAGTGAAATGCTCGTTGGGTCAGCAGGATCTGACAAAAACAGGTGGTGAAGAAAAGACACCTGTTAACTGCAAAAGAATTAAGAATTAAGGTGAAGAATTAAGGGTGAAACCATCAGGAAACCATTAGTCTCCAGCGCCACCATTTTCCAAAGCTGCAACCTACCTGGAGTCTCCAGAAGTGCAAGGTGTCAGGATCTCAGAGACTTCAGTTAGGTAAAGAATCCTAAAAAATGACCCCCACTAGATAAGAATCACAAGCTGAAATGTTGTAAAATACATGAAGAAGGTTTTTTTATAGGCTTTATGGACAGATAGGTTGAGAGTGACTCTTGAAGGACCAGCACCACATCCTCTAGTACCACTGTTTGAAGAATTCATCTTCCAGAATCTGGCAGTACGTTTTGGGAGTTCATTTTAGTCCATCCTGAAGTCCGTTTTGCAGAGATGGACTAAAAATGAACTCCCAAAACGTACTGCCAGATTCTGGAAGATGAATTCTTCAAACAGTGGTACTAGAGGATGTGGTGCTGGTCCTTCAAGAGTCATTCTCAACCTATAAAACCTATAAAGCCTATAAAAAAGCAGGCTTCATATATTTTACAACACTTCAGCTTATGATTCTTATTTAGTGGGGGTCATTTTTTAGGATTCTTTACCTAACTGAAGTCTCTGAGATCCTGACACCTTGCACTTCTGGAGACTCCAGGTAGGTTGCAGCTCTGGAAAATGGTGGCGCTGGAGACTAAAGGGTTCCTGATGGTTTCACCCTTAATTCTTCACCTTAATTCTTCATTCTTTTGCAGTTAACAGGTGTCTTTTCTTCACCACCTGTTTTTGTCAGATCCTGCTGACCCAACGAGCATTTCACTGTCCAATGGTCACGCCTTAACTGCAATGTCTAGTATTGCATTAGTATTGCATCCTTCTCATGGGCATTTAATACTTATTCCAACAACAACTGGGTACTTTAGTTAAATCTCTTTTTTGGCTCAATTCATCTGTAAAAGAAAACATGCCTAATAATTCTGCACACCTGAATATAAGGTGATTTTCATTTCCAGCCTTCATGAACAATTATATATCACTTATACATTATTAAATACTAAATCAATAGTAGTTATTAGGATTACTGTGGTTTGGAATTGGTCAAATGTGCCTGAAAAAAAAATATGATCAGAAAATCAACGTGCCTAATAATTCTGCACTCCCTGTATTGTAAGTTTAAAACATAAAAAATATGAATATTAATTATACCTTGATAATTCATGTTAATTCATAGTACAGTAACTAATGTAAGAGACGACTTTAAAGTGTATAAGTAAATGTTGATGAACAATACTTTTATCAACCTTAGTTATTGTAAAATGTTACCATTTCATATAAATCCAAACAGTCATGCTTAAAGATGGCCATCTTCACACAAAGTCATAGCATTTAAATTAGACAGAGTATATGTATATTATATGTAAATTTTAGAACACTTGATGATTATCTAATCAAAATATGTTACAGTGACGATAAAAAAAACTGAAATTGAATGAGTTTCTGATTTGTTTCGGCTATAATGCCTGCATAAAAGCGTCCAGATGGATATAACATAATGCAAATAGGCTAGATGGTAACAAACGTGACATTAAACATTTGGGTCAGACATGCGTGTGTTAGTCACGTTGTTTTAACCGCTTGAGGTACTAATGTTAGCATCCTCTCTGCCTCGATGGCATTAATACAGCATCTAGTCCACAAATTAATTACTTTTTAGTGATAGGAAAACTTGTACTGTAGTGTATAACATACCGTTTGGTTATCTATGTTTTAAATCTGTTTAAGAGTGTCCCGCTCTGTGCAGCGCGTAGCCTCACGTGTCAGTCGCTATAGCAACGGACGCAACACGGAAAATGAAATCAATCGCCGTTGTGCGAGCACTTGTTTGCACATGCTTGCTTGTAGTCTTCCGAATTTATTTTGTAGTAAGTAACGAAAATGCTTTGGGTATGTATCAGAGTAAAAGTACACATTTTATGTACAACCCCAAATCAGAAAAAGTTGGGACAGTATGGAAAACGCAAAAAAAAAAAAGAAGTGATTTCTAAATTTACTTTGACTTGTATTTCATTGCAGACAATATGAACACAAAATATTTCATATTTTGTCTGGTCAACTTCATGTCATTTTTAAATTTGCATCCTTTCCTGTCATTCAGACCTGCAACACATTTAAAAAAAAGTTGGGACAGGAGCAATTTAGGGCTAGTAATGAGGTAAAAGGGTTAAATAATGATGTGATTTGAAACAGGTTATGTCAACAGGTGATTGTAATTATGATTTGGTACAAAAGCAGCATCCAAGAAAGGTCTAATCCTTTAGGAGCAAAGATGGGCCGAGGATCGCCAGTTTGCCAACAAATACGTGAGAAAATTATTGAAATGTTTAAAAACAATGTTCCTCAAATAAAGATAGGAAGAGATTTGGATATTTCACATTCAACAGTGCAAAACATAAATAAAAGATTCAAGGAATCTGGAGGAATTTCAGTGCGTAAAGGACAAGGGCCCAAGCCTAAGCTGAACAACCGTGATCTCCGATCCCTCAGGCGGCACTGCATCAAGAATCGTAATTCATCTATAAGCGATATCACCACATGGGCTCAGGACTACTTTGGCAAACCTTTGTCAAGTACCACAATACGTAGTTACATCCACAAATGCCAGTTAAAACTGTACTGTGCCAAAAGGAAGCCCTATGTTAACAGTGTCCAGAAGCGCCGTCGACTTCTCTGGGCTCGGAGGCATCTGGGATGGACCATCACACAGTGGAAACGTGTACTGTGGTCAGATGAATCAGTATTTGAGGTATTTTTTGGGAGGAATGGACGCTGTGTGCTCCGGACCAAAGAAGAAAAGGATCATCCAGACTGTTACCAGCAACAAGTCCAAAAGCCAGGGTCTGTCATGGTATGGGGTTGTGTCAGTGCCCTTGGCAAAGGTAACTTGCACTTCTGTGAAGGCACCATTAATGCTGAAAAGTACATAGAGATTTTGGATCATAATATGCTGCCTTCAAGAAGATCTTTTCCAGGGACGTCCATGCAAATTTCAACAAGACAATGCAAAACCACATTCTGCACACATTACAAAGTCCTGGCTGCGGAGGAAGAGGGTACGGGTATTTGACTGGCCTGCCTGCAGTCCCGACCTGTCTCCAATAGAGAATGTGTGGCGCATTTTGAAGCGCAAAATGCGACAACGAAGACCCCGTACTGTTGCCCACCTTAAGACTTGTTTGCAGGAAGAATGGGACAAAATTACACCTGAAACACTTCATCACTTGGTGTCTTCAGTCCCTAAATGTATTTTAAGTATTGTGAAAAGGAATGGCAACATTACAAAGTGGTAAATGCTTTACTGTTCCAACTTTTTTTTTAATGTGTTGCAGGTCTGAATGACAGTAAAGGATGCATATTTACAAATGACATGAAGTTGACAAGACAAAACATGAACTATTTTGTGTTCATATTGTCTGTAATGAAATACAAGTCAAAGTAAATTTAGAAATCCCTTTTTTTTTTTTTTTTTTGCGTTTTCCATACTGTCCCAACTTTTTCTGATTTGGGGTTGTAGGAAATGTAGTAGAGTAAAAGTAAAAGTTGACAGAAATATAAAAACTCAAGTAAAGTACAGTGCAGATTCTCCCAAAAATATTCAAGTACTGTAACAAAGTACTATTACTTTGTTACATTACACCATTGTCAAAGGGTACAGACGGGCTAAAGTCAAGAGACTGAAATGTTGATTGTGATGTGAAAGTGTGTATTTCAGTGACTCTCAGTCCTGCAGTATCATGTTACTGAGGAGCAGCTCATGTGTTCAACCATTTACAGCTCAATCAGCTGAACTCACAGCAGCAGAACGAGGCTGAACACTTCAAATATACTTTACATCGTGATTCATGTGTGAGAGTAAAATATGATCTTACCACAATTTCTCCAGTTTACAGTGAGGATCCTCCAGTACAGCAGAGAGCAGATTCACTGAATATACTATTTTATTCTCAGACAGATCCAATTCTCTCAGATCTGAGGGGTTTGATCTCAGAGCTAAAGTCAGAGCAGCACAACCTTCATCTGTGACATCACAATCCCACAACCTGTAGAGAACAATGACACGCTCTTCACTCTCTCAGTTCAGATCAGATCAGATTAGCAGATAATTATTCAAGAGAAAGTGCAAACTTAAAGCACAAATTAATGTTTGATGGATCATTAGCCAGAGATCTAAAATGTCACAAAATGATCATACAACATGTAAAGTACCATTCAATCAGGAAGAATAATATATCTTATTTGCACTATATTAATTATTAATTAATGCCTGTCTTTGCAAAATTGTTTTGATAAGTGACACTATTTACTACATATGCTAGTTTTACTGTGTTACATAGATCTGTACTATGTAATATGTATGAGGTATCAATTTGTGCGTGCTTGTTTTTACAGAAACACAGACGCAGCAGCAGAAAGGGGCTAAACACGTCAAATATACTTTACAATATGTTTCATGTGTGAGAGTCAAATATGATCTTACCACAGTTTCTCTAGTTTACAGTGAGGATCCTCCAGTACAGCAGAGAGAAGATTCACTGAATTTCCAAGTTTATTCAGTGACAGATTCAGTTCTCTCAGGTGTGAGGGGTTTGATCTCAGAGCTGAAGTCAGAGCAGCACAACCTTCATCTGTGACACCACAATCAATCATCCTGTAGAGACATGTAAATCAAATAGCATAATAAATAGTTAAACTCTATCAAATAGCTATATCAAAAAAACTATTCAACAACTTTAAATTCCAATATAATTTAACAATGTCAAATTCTTATCCAAGTTTCACGGTCAAACTCACACTAATAAAAATTGTAAGACTGAATCAAATTAATATTTATGTATTTATTAACTTTAAACCAAGGGTTTTCAACCGGAGGTCTGCAGCGGTACTGAAGGGGGTCCGACAATTAATATTAGATCATGAATAATTTGTTAAAAATTAAAAGATGGTTAAAACATAGTCAAATATACTGCAAAAGGTGCTGCTTTGCCCTGAAGAAGACCATTTTGTTTTGGTCGAAACATGTTGGCTCTTGTAGTTTTTTAAAAGATGACTTAAGCCATACCAAATAAAGGCTTTTTAATTAATTCCTTCTCCTGTTTTTACGTCTGACTGACTGCCTGGGACCTGTCTTTTTTTGCGTCATAGTCAAATATACGTATAATATTATTAAATATTATTATAAAAAAATGTATAAAATTATTATTTATTTAAAATTTTTATTAAAGTTGATACTTTAACAATATCGTATTGTCAAAACATATTTGGCAATCGCTCCTTGTTGCTATTCTTGTTATGGTGGAGCCGTTGCTACACATTACATCTGCACTTTACAAGAAAACCCGCACACATTCAGATACTCAGGGATTTGATTCTTAATTGTGATGATAATCTTGAAATATGAAGTTTTAGTAAACTTTAAGCTAAAGTTCAGGTAAATGTTTAATCATCCATCTGACAATAAATATAAATGTATGACTCTGCTATGTTAACCATACAGCAAATTTGAGCTACTTTATCAATGAGCTGTTTCTCCAGTTGTTTATTTGGTCTTAATTTCTTTTATGTTATTTAATTAAAAACAAATATTTAAATTCCTTCTTTATGTGCAAGAACATTCAACTGATAAACCTGAATTATTTATTCATATGCAAATTCTCTGACTTTGTTTGAATGTCTGAAGGAATTTTACATTGCAACAGTTTAGAAAACACTGCAGCACTATTTTTTTTTTTACACAACTTTTTTTTAATGTTTTAACTAGGGATGCTCATATTGACCGTTTAACCATTAACCGATAGTAAGAATTTTGACTGATTATTACTATCAGTTAAATGGTTTAAACATTTTTATTTATTTATTTTTTGCTGCATGGTCATCACATTTTTATAAGACACAATATTGAGTCAATAAAACACGAAAGAACAACAAATAAATCGGTGAGAACAGCATAGCCTACCAGTGATGCGCGGGTTGATCCAAAATGAGCGGGTGCCCGCGGCCACCCGCGGTTACCCGCGGTTACGAGTCATCCAAAAATATTTTTAATGATATTCGGGTCACGGTCGGTCGGATCGTCAATAAATCCTTATTTAGGCTACCTTTTGAATGTTGAGCGCTATTAACTTTTGAATAAATGCTGGCGCGGGACAAAATGCCCGATTTCCCAAAACGTTGAACTGAGCAATGCCATTGTACCATTTTAATAGGCTACTTTTAAACGCATTTAAAGTCAGTTTTATGTATTTTCTGAGAGGGGGCGGGATTTTTGTTGGGAAAGTCGGGGGAGAGACGCACACTTCGATTAGACTGGATAAACACATGCAGCATCTTAATTGTTAAGAAAATTAAACGAAATAAATGAATAAATCAAGCCTGTATTACATAACACTAGGCTATATCATACAGCATTCAGAAAAATAACAGTTTGCGCTCCTAAGGGCTTTCACACTTTTCCAAATGTTTTCCAAATGTGGGCTGATGAATTCTTCAAGCCGGGTCGAAACATAAACATCGCGTTCATCAATAATATGCATCTGGAGCTGAAATGGAAAATGATGGGCCGCCTCAAGAACTGCCTGCTCTCGCCGCTGCACCTCTGAGCACCACGCCAGGGCCTGAAACATTTTCTCAATGGCCCAATGAGCTACGATGAGCATTTACTACTTTTAAAAAATGCGGGTCAGGAAGCGGGTCGGGTACAATATTTTCTTCTTTTTTTTTGCGGTCCGAGTTGCGGGCGGGTTAGTTGAAAACGTCGGTCGGGTGCGGGTTGTTTATACATTGACCCGCGCATCACTGTAGCCTACACATTGGGACTCTGTACTGTAGCCTGCCCTACTGTACTTGTAGCCATTAAAACACGTAATTAGTTTCAGTTTAAATATTATAATGTTATTTTTTTATTTCATTTACGTTGAAAAGTGAACAGGACACATAAGATGCATAATGTCAGAAGACGGGGGTCTTCAATAAGTTCAATAACACTTCAATGAGTTTTGTTTTGTTGAAAGCCTTTCTTTAAAGTGAATTTTGTTTTGTATAAATTGTATCTTAATTGTAATCTATGTTTTATCAACCAAATTGCCCGGATTTAATAAATAATAAGCAAATAGCCTATAACAGACAATGACATGGAGTCGGCAGCGCAGCGTGAACAACGGCTTAAATGAACTACTAGAAAAGAAAAAAGAAAACTTTAGTCAGGGGCAGCCCTTACTATTTATTTCAGATAGACCTATATTTGATCCAGCATGTCACAAAGGGAGTTCTGGGTTGAGCGTGCGGTGCTGAGCGGAATGAGCTTCAGAAATGAACGGAATCTTCAGTAAGGCGCTCTCACTCTGGAGGAAATATTACTGCTCTTTCTACGCACACACCGCAACGGTCACAATGACCTCATGTATGGTTTAAAAACATAATTCAACATATAAATAATACTTTTTAATGGGCCACTTAAAATGTTTATTACAAATAAATTATTACATTTAAAAAATGAATAAAATTTACAAATTTGCATTGCATTTGCAATCCTTTGAAATCCTTTGCAGCATCCCCACTTCCCGTGCCCCTGCCCACACCACTTAGACATACTACTTAAAAAAAAAAAAAAACAGTCAAGGTGTGGATTGAGGTAGGCCTGCTATTTTTATATGATAGAAAAAAAACTATTCCGGTTCTTCAAAGCTTCAAACGGATTCAGTGTTTTCATTTTGTCATCTTAATTTGTTAATTAGAAAAATATTTAGTGTAGGCCTATTTATTTTATGCTTTTTATTTATATTTTATTCTGTTTTTCTCTGTTGTCAGAACTGCTACAGGTATGTGAACATTTGATAATGTGAATCCAGGTTCTGTTGTTGAGCTGTTCTGTATGCTGCGGTTTGCACAGTAAAATAAACCCGTGGAAAAAAGTGTATTTTTAATGGGTCACAGACACTCTTTTATTGTATATTTATTTAATGCCAATTCAATATTATAATCTTATCAGTTAACGGTTAATAATCGGATAATGAGCGGCGGTTGTCGGTCGGGAAAATTAACCGTAATGAGCATCCCTAGTTTTAACAGTGAAGTGATTGTTCTCAGTGATACTTACCGAACTGATATGGATTCTTTAATCACAGGCAGCAACTTCTGAAGAACGTTTAGTTTTTCAATTTTATTGTTTCCTACAACAAAATTATCAATATCAAACCTGGCCAACTTCTTCTCTGATGTCAACAACACAAAAACTACAGCTGACCACTGAGATGATGAGAGTTTGGCTTCACGTATACTTCCAGATTTCAGATACTGTTGTATTTCCTCCACTAGTGAATGATCACCCAGTTCATTCAGACAGTGGAACAGATTGATGGATTTCTCTGGAGAGTCAATGGTCCTGATCTTCTTCTTGATGTACTCAACTGTTTCCTCATTGCTGTCAGATCTGCTTCTTGTCTGTTTCATTAGTCCTTGTAGGAGAATCTGATGAGACTCCACTGACAGACCCAGAAGAAACCGCAGGAAAAGGTCCAGGTGTCCATTTTTACTCTTTAGAGCCTCGTCCACAGCTCTCTGATGCAGCTTAGACAATGAAACATGTTTAAATAGGAGTTGAAACCTCTCCTTAACTTTAGATTGCAAACTCTTTTTGGTGATTGGGTTAAACACATTTCTGTTGTTGTTTGTACAGGAGAGGTGCACATATAGAGCCGCTAGATGTTCCTGAACACTCAGATGAACAAAGCAGAAGACTTTCCCCTGATACCAGCCAAACTCCTCTCTGAAGATCTGAGTGCACAATCCTGAGTACACTGATGCTTCGGTCACATCAATGCCACACTCTCTCAGGTCTTCTTCATAGAAGATCACATTGCCTTTCACAAGCTGCTGAAAAGCCAGTTTCCCCAGTTTGAGGATCATGTCTTCATCTGTCACGCTCTTCACATAATCCTTCTCATGTTTGATGTTGGTCTGAAGGATCAGGAAGTGTGTGTACATTTGAGTGAGAGTCTTGGGAATGTCTCCACTCTCTGCTTCGCTCAACATCGTCTCTAGAACAGTGGCTGAGATCCAGCAGAACACTGGGATGTGGCACATGATGTAGAGGCTCCTCGATGACTTCAGGTGTGTGATGATTGTATTGGCCAGACTCTGATCACTGATTCTCTTCCTGAAGTATTCCTCCTTCTGTGGCTCATTGAAGCCTCGTACCTCTGTCACTCGATGGACACACTCAGAGGGGACGAGATCAGCTGCTGCTGGTCTGGAGGTGATCCAGATGAGAGCTGAGGGAAGCAGATTCCCCGCAATGAGGTTCGTCAGCAGCACGTCCACTGAGGCTGATTCACTTACATCACACAACCTCACATCGCTCTGAAAATCCAGAGACAGACGACACTCATCCAGACCATCAAAGATGAACAACACTTTAGATTTGTCACTGGATATTTCCATTTCTTTTGTTTCAGGGAAAAAGACACAAAGAAGATCTAAAAGACTGAGTGTTTTGTCCTTCATCAAATTGAGCTCTCTGAAAGGAAGTGGAAATATGAGCTGGACGTCCTGATTCTCTTTCCCTTCTGCCCAGTCCAGGATGAACTTCTGCACAGAGACTGTTTTTCCAATGCCAGCGACTCCCTTCGTCAGCACAGTTCTGATGGGTTTGTCTTGTCCAGGTAAAGGTCTAAAGATATCATTGCATTGGATCAGTGTGTCCTCCGTTGTTGCTCTCCTGGATTGAATCTCAATCTGTCTCACCTCATGCTCATAACTGATCTCTCCACTCTCACTCTCTGTGATATAGAGCTCTGTGTAGATCTCATTCAGGAGTGTTGGGTTTCCCTGCTTTGCTGTTCCCTCATTCAGAAACTCAAACTTCTTCATCAGATTTGATCTAAACGTGTTGAGGACTTCATGTCTATAAAATTAATATACCACATTATTACAGGGGTTAAAGAGGTAAAATTGTCTTGTTTTCTGTATAATGATAAACGTGTCAGTTATTAATAATGCATTTGACAAACATATGATGATGCATTGCAACTAAATCAAAATCAAAATCAACAACAACAAAAACCCTACAATTTACCTGACACCAGGATACCTGCTTTCATTTAAGTCCTGTGGTTGATTCATAGACTTATCATTCTTCTTACAGATGGGTTTTGTTATGGCTGATCTGGGTGGAGGGATTGAGGTTAAACATCATAGAGAGATCAAGAATCAGGTGGAATTTTGCAGATTCTGAGGTGGAATATTATTTATGTATTATATTTTTATTTGAAATGGACATCAAAATTACACTGGAAGAAGCATATGCATTTACTTGAGTGTTTTATCACACATGCTAATTTCCTACACCTGTCCATAGTAGACTTTTTAGAAGAAAACAAAAAACAAAACCAGTAATAATAATAACAATAATTATAACAATACTAATAATAAAAGGGAAAAGTGGTCAATAGAAAAGTATTTGTTAGTTTGTTTATTACAGTTGTGAATTAATTTATTTCTGTTATAATCACAACAAATAATATTTTACATTGTGGTCAATATCTGCTTAAAGTCATTCTGATGGCCAGACTGCTTGTGGTTTATTACTGAAAAATATTTATTTAATTTAAAGAAATGTTATACCTGAAATTTATTGGCGGACCCATAGACGCGTCACTCCTCATTGACACACAGCTGGGCTCTGGATCTGATCTCTTCTGATGAACGGAACTATAACAGAACAGATTAAAATGAATCCTTTGAATTACTAAATTCATAATTTATTTTTAAAAAGTAAAAAAAAATGTTTTTATCAAAAAGCCCTTTATGAGGAGCCTTTATGGTTTTATTTTATTTAATAAAAAACGAATTTTCTCTAGAGACTTCCATCCTCTATCATTTAAATGGGATTTATAGAGCGTTTATTTAAAATACCTGCATCCTGGAGAAAACTCTTCATCTCTGGATGTTTGTGTGTCATCCATGATAAATCTGATCTCCAACACTGACTTTGGACGGAAAAGAGACACAAACACAATAACACAATAATTCAGCTGAACGGATCCTGAGAGTCAGAAACAGGATCACTCAAATACACGTAGGCTATAGGCCTACAATGTTGGTCGTATATTAACACAAATGTAGAAAAACAAGGAAAACAAACGAACATAAATGCGGAAGTCACCTGTAAAGCGTTGTGACATGAACACACCTGATCAACATTTAATTAAATGCCGATTTAAAAAAACTCCTCCTTTTCTTTCTAGCTACATGTAAATTCTTGGCTTAGCTTTTATAAAGGTTATAAAACTTTGAAACTCCGTATAGAATCGATCTGGTTGTTTAAATGACGAAACATCAACTCTGGATATCTACTTTCACTTTGTATTTGTGCACGCGAGGGACGATAAAGAGTACGCGCTCGAACTGATGCGCGCGTGCACGTTTTTGTGCAATTTTTCCTGAATACATGATTACAGGCATTCACTTCGTAAGGATAGAGTATAGCAGGTGATCGCTGAATATTCGCGTATGGTGCGTGAGGGACAGTCTGCTAACTCCACACACAGTGCAAAAACTATAGCGCTGTACAATCATTCATTCAAATGATCTGTAAGTTTTAACATCAAACTAAAGTCCGGCACACTATCAGTAGTTTGCAAAAGTGTGATTACTGTAATCATTCTGTAATAATTCATTAAAAATATCATCAAAAATAATAATCATTATTCCATTATATCCTGTTTATTTTTTATTTGGATAAGGCTCTATAATTAAATTTTCTTTTGTTGGTGATTTTTTATTCACTTGATTTTAGGCCTACATCAAAGATAAATTTACGTCCATAAATACAAAGTTAATTTTGCAACAGTTTTCAAGACTCACCTTTGTTAAAGTTGATGAATCATAATACTGACATTATTTAAAAAAGATTTACTCATCCCAGACAGATCTTCTCACTTTCTTCAGTTTGATAAATGTATGTTAAAATCCCCATTACTTTGTTTCCTCAAAACAGATGAAAAATTTGTCTTTTTTTTTATTTCTTTGTTTTTAATTTGGTAGCTTAGTTTTAACTTCACATCAATCAATCATTATTTATCAGACTAAAATAAAGTTTTAAAATTGACAGGTTCCTCACAGATTATTTATGCATTTCTTCATTCACATCTTAAAGCTGCAGTCCATAAGTTTTGCCTCTGTTTGAAACCTGCAGTTATTTGCGGAATTATTGTCTTTTATCGTGTGGGTTGTGCATCGGCACGGCTCCTCAGGATTAATCTAATTTTTTGAGTAGTTTGTGTGGCTGTCAGTCACGCACGGGTGTGGATACTGTACTTCAGAATCACAGATTCTATGTCTTGGAAGTATAAACAAAATACAAATTTTCCCCACAGAATGTCATCTGAACAAGTGATTAACATGTCTGCCACTTTTGTTCTGACCAACTGAGAAACATAACATAACATAACAATAAATCGTGCAGCCAACGGTGATTAAATCTAGCAATCGCTTAGCTCATACATCAAACTGTGCAAATTATTATTGTTATACTTTGTTCTCAAATTGTTAATGTTAAAAGCATTAGCATTGCGTGACTAAGTGTATTTAGTGTTTATTAGCGTTACCTGTAGATTTAAATTTCTGTACAGTCCAATCTTTACCCTTTGACTCTGGGTGAATGTCCACTTGTCACTGATGATGTTGTTTGTGCCTTCTGGATTACAATCCGCCATCAAAATGATACGTTTTATTACTCCAGCCGCTGTGAGAAAAAGCTTTAAAGGTCCCATGGCATGGATTTTTTTATTTTATTTTAGGTTTCCTGAGGTGTACTTATATTGTTAGTATGATTTTTACATCATAAAATGTCATAATTTAGAAATAAAAGGCATTTTTTCTATACTGATGTTTGCCCTCTGGCTGAATGCCCTGTTTCAAGGGTCCCATGGCATGACATTTTCATTTAATGAGGTTTTTCAACATTAATATGAGTTCCCCTAGCCTGAATATTGTCCCCAGGTGGCTAGAAATTTAGATCGGTGTAAACCGAGTTCTGGCAGTCTTCCTCTGCCTTTGAGAAAATGACAGCTCAGATGAGCAGATCTTGATTTTTCCTGTTATGATGTCATAACAGGAACGGTTACCTCCCTTTCCTCCGCCCAGAGAATCTGGCACGCCCATGCAAGCGCTATATGTTTGCCCTCTGGCTGAATGCCCTGTTTCAAGTCTTCTGTGAGACTTCAGTAAAAACGCCCACTGTTGTGATTGGCTGACATCTTTGCATTTGAAATGAGTATTAGATCTGGTAGCGGAGGGGGCGTGGTAACCAAAGAATGTGTAACCAAAGAATAATGCCCGAGTGGCAACCTATACATTGATAGAAAGAAGCATCACGTCACGAGGACTAACCGGGCAGGAAAGCCTGAGCTTACAGTTAGCAACACTAAACAGACAAAACACTACCAATCTATCATTAGCAATGACAGTAAAAGATCAACAAAATACTGATTCTTACTTGTAGAGACGCACACAGAATAAAGCAGTTGTATCAAGGCGGGTTGCAAGTCTGTGCGGTTAGTGTAAACTACTGGCAAAGTCTCGGACAGAATGCTACCAGCGTGCAGCGATCCTGAGTCACTTGTGATTGGCTAGTAGTCAAGGTGAAGCGAGGCGTCTTCTAGTAGGAGGGAGAGAGAGAGTCACAGGAAAGTGTCTGATGCTTAGTGGCCACAATGGGGCCTTTTTAACACGCGGTGTCAACCAATTATACTGCATGAGGGAGGGGCGAGCCAACTCTCTCTCTCTCTCTCGGTCTCTCTCACACACACACACACACACACACACAAAGGAGGCACACGCAACGACTCAGCAAAAAGGTGCTTTTCAGAGCAACGCGCGGGCCGCACTTATGGTGCGTTCACACCGGACGCGATTCGCGCGAGTGATTTACATGTTAAGTCAATGCAGAGACGCGAAATGGCATTCTGCGGCGCGATTCGTGCGATTGAGGCGGCGCGAAGGACGCGAATTGAGCGTTTTGAACGCGCGATTCGCTCAAGTTGAAAAATCGGAACTTTGGCGGATATTTCGCGCCGCGTTAACCAATCAGGAGCTTGCTCTAGTAGTGACAACAATGAGGAGAAAATCTGTATATTAATATCTGGTTCAGAAAATATGATTATCACTGTGATAACATTAAATGACATGAAACACAACCCAGTCTCTTTTTGTTAAATGCAAGTTTATGTATGATCAATAATACAAAAGTATTAGTAATGTATAACAAGCTATACATGAAATAAAGCAAACAATGCAGTCAAACATTCAAAGTCAGTGCTAGTAGGCTAACGTTACAACTGCAACGTACAGTTATAGCCTAAAAATATAAAGTAATGAAACTTATCTTTGCCCTCAGCCTAAACGATTTGCCAGGGAACAATTTATAGATCCATGAGACCAAAGATCGGCCGTTACAAGACGAATTATAGCTCGAGACACACCACAGAGACATCAGAGCCAGACGGCAGAAGGACTGGCCGAGGAAAGGTTGCCCTCGCCGGCTTTCACGTGCGCTGAGCGCCGCTGTCTGCTGGAGCTCACAACTCCGACAACGGCAGATAAAATGTTCAAATAGGCACTGTTTATGTAAATAAACCACAGATTTGAGCTTTAAACAACTACATTATCGACTGAAAAAGTCTTAAAACTACGTTTTGTCACACATTAACAGTAGATATTAACAAAAAAAAAAGACATGTAAACACAGCCCATGTCAGCCATTTCTCAACGAGACGAGCTGCTGGCGGAAGCCCCGCCCATGACGCGAATTCGCATCTGTTGTGCAGTGAATGTCACGCGCGAGTAAACTCAAAATGTACACGCGTCCACCTTCGCGCGAATCGCGTCTGGTGTGAACGCCACATAACACTAAACTTTGATGTCAAGAAAGGGGCCACAAAATATCATCCCTGGCCACGAGTTTGAGACCCCTGCTTTAAATGATCCGCCACCTGCAGCATCCTCACATGCGATAGACTACTAGCCGGACTCCTTCTTTGTACAGACGTGATGCAATGACGCAAAAACGAACAAAGCCATGCTCGAAATGCTTGTGGAAATCCACCAGTTCCTCTCAAATTATAACATTATTACAAGCTTACCGCTGTGAATCGGGCAAAGGTAAGGAGATAGTTTTGAACACTGGCTGGTTATGTACTTGCTCAAAAATTGATTTTGGATCATTTTAAACCAAAAAAAAAAGTTACGACTGCAGGTTTAACATTGAGGCTTTTCAATTAAAGTTATAGAATAACGCAAGAATAAAAATTCATTAATGTAAAAAAGTAATGCAATACTTCTGCTGCTCCCCAAAATGAAAGAAAAACATCTCGACAAATCTTGATAATTCATAGCAACTGTATTTGAACAATAAAGTAAAAACACAACTTTTTCAAAAAATAACTTGTATTCTCAGAATGTCCGATTATTTATTTGAGAAAAGATAGCGACCCGATGTTTGCGGCTCTTCACTTCAATGAATATGCATGTGTTTTTTTAAGTGGCTTTTATGTGTGAAACTCCTTCCACACTGCGAGCAGCTGAACGGTTTTTCTCCAGTTGTGTGAATTCTTTGGTGTTTTGTCAAATGACTCAGTGCTGTAAAGCTCTTCCCACACTCGAAACACATGTGATCCCGGACAGCATTATGTAGTTTTTGGTGCTGTTTCAAATAGTCCGGTCGTGAAAAACTCTTCTCACACAAAGGACACTTGTGGAGCCTGTCATCCGTATGCACAATCAGGTGGCTTTTTAGAATTGATGACGATGTGAATTTCTTACCGCACTGATCACAATGATACGGTTTTTCTCCAGAGTGACGCTGCATATGATAACGGAGACCTGACCGCTGTATGAAGCTCTTCCCACACTGACGGCATGTGTGCGGCTTCTCTCCAGTGTGAATCCTCATGTGTTTGTTCAGGTGGCCTTTCTCTTTGAATCCATATCCACACTGAGCGCATGTGAACGGTCTTTCTTCAGAGTGACTTTTCAGATGCTTTCGGAGATATTCAGGTGTGATGAAGGTCTTGCCACACTCCACACAGGCATGAGTTTTCACAGAAGAATGGATCTTCTGGTGCTTTCTGCAATTGGCCAGCCGTGAAAAACTCTTTCCACACACTGGACACAAGTACGGCCTCTCAACTGCGTGAACTGTCAGGTGTTTGTTGAGATACGAAGAGGATCTGAACTTCTTGCCACACTCATCGCAGCTGAAAGGATTTTCATGACAGCGCTGATGACGACTGAGATGAATCTTTTGTGAAAAGCTCTTTCCACACTGATGACATGCGTGAGGTTTCTCTCCAGTGTGTATTCTTGTGTGTCTGTTAAGGTGGCTTTTTAGCATGAAACTCTTTCCACACTGAGGACACGTGTGGAGCTTCTCGCCAGTATGAATTAGTTGGTGCTTTTTAAAGCTTCCTTTTAGTGTGAAACTCTTGCCACACTCAGGGCAAGTGAAAGACTTGTTGGTCTTTGTAGTTCTTCTGTTTTGTGATAAATTCTTCTTTGTGAATTTATCATTCTCTTCATTCAGCTCTTGACTTTGCACTTGGACGTCCATTTGGTCTAAAATAAACACATTAAGTATTGAGATTCAGTTTAAAAGATCAAGAGAAAACAACAGAGGTCAAGTATTTGTGAGCATCAAGTATCAGGGGCCCGTTTCAGAAAGGAGGTTAAGTGAAAACTCTGAGTAGGTTAACCCTGAAATAAGGAAAACTCTGGGTTTTCTGTTTCAGAATGGGAGGTATGTCAAACCCGAGAAAGCAGGGTAAGCCAAGCCCGTTTCTGAAAGAGAGGTAACTTATACTCAGAGTCAGTTACCAGGGTCACTTACTCTGTGAAACCTAACCTGGTCAGAAGCAGGTTTGCTTTGGTAAACCCAGAGTTTCTTTCGTTCTCCTCCCCCTTTCTAAAGCACCAGCAGTGTTTAAATACTTTATTCATTCATTCAAACGCCACAAATGCTTTTCTTACTGAGTATTTGGTCGTATTTCATATTTAAAATATAAAAATATATATACAAATATTAAAAAAATTATAAATTTAATCTAAATCTAAAGTAAGCAAAGTTTACTTAAAACAAATTAAATTTTCTGCCACTTGACAAAAATACAAAGTAAGAAAAGCATTCTTTGCAGGAACATTCATTCATTGCTCATATTTTCATCATGAGGACACTGTCAAAGTGACAAAAATGGCATGTCCTTTTATACAGGATCCTGACGTTCACTTGATAATCCTCTAGAAGTATCCTAATAATTAGAATTTCCTTTAGGATTTCCAGTGGTTGGACGCATTGATGACACTCATATACCCATCCTCACACTTTCTGAAAACGGATTATTGTATGGAATGGAAGGATGCTGCCAGATGATAGTACGAGATATATGCCATAACCTCCACCACAGCTGTTAAATACATTTATTTACATTTTAATAGTCATCTTTATTTCCTATAAATACTTTATTCTTTTTCCTGTTGGGTGTTAATATTTTTCCTCCATCTCCTCTTCATCTGTCAGTGGTGCTGGAGTTTGGCTGGCCTGAGTAAAAGTCAATAATGTCATTACCCTGATTAATAAATGTAACAGGTGGGATCAGAGAACATTTCATTATGTGAAAAGAGTATAGACCCTTTTCACATCTCTGGGTTTTCGGAGCTGAAGTCGTCATAGTTGGGTTGACTCTTATAGCGGTGAATGAGAGAATACATTAAATATATATTTTTGTGTCTCCATTTGCTCAAATAGAAAAAGAAAAACTCCACAATATTGATTTAACAACTTTCAAAAAGATGGAAAAATTAAAGTGAGATTGATAACTGCAGTGAAAAGAGAGAAAGATGTTAATTTTCACTATCACTCCCATAGACGCTGTATTAGAAACACTCTCACAGCAGCGGGAACTTGATTTTTGTAATTTGATGCAAAAGTAATATAATACAAAGTATTAGTGTTATAAATGTACATACATAAAAAAAATACAAAAAACGTTGCAGGATTTACGATATTAATGACCATTAAAACGCGTCATCACAGTCTGTGAGACGGGTCTATGTGGGAAAAGCTGCTGCACATTGGACACTGAATGATATTAATTTAATATGTCAAATGTTTGTAAAGTCATTAAACCTACACCCATGAACATTTTATGCTTAAAGCTTTTCCTGATTGATTTATGTTTTTTTAATTAATTTTTTTAGCTGCCTGCCACATTCTTTGTTTGCCTTTTGGATACCATGAAAATTAAACTTAATTAAAATAATTAAGAATTAAACTTGTGTATTGACCCGGAAGTATGCAAACGTCTTTTTGTTGGGTGCTGTTGCCATGGTGAATCGTAATTTCGGAGCTCCATTGATCGTGGCTTTTCAGAGTTGGAGTGCATGAGCTTAACTCAGAGTCAGTCTACTCAGAGTTGATTGAACTACCTCAATTCAGCTGTTCTGAAACCCAAAAACTCAGAGTTTCCCATCTCAGAGTAAGTCAACTCAGAGTTCAGGTTTACACTCAGAGTTGGTTGAACCTCCTTTCTGAAACAGGCCCCAGGTCTGCCATTGCCTTGTTAATACAATCAAATCTGGATATCTGTGATTCAACGGGTAACATGTGAACCAGAACCACAGACAAGACAATAACATCAACACTGTAAACATAAAATGCACACTTTTCCACTGCAGCAAAGACTTTTCATTTTAGTGCATCATTTAGATGCATTGTCTGTATTATTGTATCATTCATATATGCTCTGAATTAAACATTTCCTCACTGGTCTGTTTTTAACTCACACCTTGCACTTGCTCAGTCAAAAATAGAAACAAAAATGACCTTTTTTTTTTGATAGTCTGGTCATCTTCTGAGGATTTTGGGCTCCCAAAAAAAACTGATGTTGGAGTCTGTGGTGTCACTGCAGGTGTGAAATAATGTGTGGCTCAAAGCACCAGATCTGGCAAAATCAAAATATGTCAGAAACACATTAGTATTATATTATACATTAGTAGCATTTGGATAAATGCATGTGCTAATAATTATTATTATTATTTTAAAAGTTTAATGTATAAATGATACAATATAAACTGCATTAAGTTAGTCCACAGTTGTAAAGCAGAGTTTAAAATCATTGGATAATAAAGATAAATATAGATAGTAAAGAAAAATAAAAGCACAAAATAAGTGTAAACAGGTCAGAATGTTCTGCAGGAAAATATAAAGCCTACTGTCATTTATTTTTTATTGTAAATATTAGAGACTCTTTAAAATCACATAACCGTTATCTACTCTTCATATATACATATATATATATAAACAATTTACTGTGCAAATCTGGTTGTTCAACAACGAATATTTTATTAAAATGCATATTTTAGTCTAAGTTATTGCACTCAGTCTTACTGTTATGATAAACTTTTGCTAAATGGAAATATTAGCATGACATTACATTCATAATATTTACAAAATATAGAGTAAAATATAGGCTAAGTTATGCACTGGGGAAAGCCTCTCTCAAAGCATAAGACGCTAGAATGATCCGTGTATCAGAACATCATGTAATAACGGGACTAGCTTTGGACAGAGTGGCTCATGATAACTGCGAAATTCACCAATCGAACAGAAATGTACCTGCATTTGGCGTTTCTCCCACGTGTGTATCCGCATCCGCCATCCGCCGACGACGCTCATCAATCAAACTCTTTACAGCCTCGTCCGCGTCGCTATTAATGACCATTTTCAGCTCGAACCGTTCAAAAATCTCAGCTCTTCACTCGGGGCGTGGCTTACTCATATCAACCCGCCCGCAACTCCTCTCACTGGCTCGGTCATCTTTTAGTCAAATGTGCTCGTAGTTTGTGTAAATTACATGGCATGATAAGTAATGCAATTTTTATGTCGTTGAAAAAGCCTTTAGTAACGCACGGAAAAATATAATTCGTTCACGAATCGGATTTTGCTATTGGGTCTGTGAGGTCTCATATCTTCACTTAAAAATAACGACATTTTTTTTATCCTGCCTTAAAAAAAGCCGATATTATTATATGGAATATTCTCACTGAAAATGACAATGCACATTTCGTCGTCATATTGATGTATTTTGGTTCTTATGTAACTGTACCATTAACTGTAACTGTATTATAACCAGTAAGACACAATACAATATACCAGAAAATATAGGCCTCCCCTATACCAGACTGTAGTTCATGAAAATGTCCGCCAGGTGTAGACAAAATTCAACCTTTCAAGATCCATCACTAAGTAAAACGAAAATCACCATTTCAAAATTTGTGTTGGCTAAAGGTTACAATATTTTTGATATTTTACTATATATTGGGGCTTTGCACTTCATTTGACAAACACGTCTATGTATTTGATTCTATATGGCACAATATGCTATGTTATCAAATTCTACAATACGGCATAGATGTAAAATGTTTGACAGTTAAATCCATGCACTCATAACAGGTGTGCAGAGCCGATCAGCCCTATACGTTCACTACGCAAGCTGCGTAGGGCCCCGCAAATTACTCAAGGCCCCGCCTCCTCCCGTGTCATAGCGCGTCACGTCACCGTCAATTAATGTTTACAACATCCATGACAAAATGAAGCGAAACTATCCTTCTGGTCATGAAAAGAGGAAAAAAAAAAAACCCATGAAAGTGAACTGCGGGAACAACAATCAGGTAAACTTGTCTTCTCTCTAAGTTTGATGTCAGCAAAGTAAAGTTTATGTGCATTTCTGTTGTGTTTTTTCGGTCTTGCTAACCTAGCTGTACAGGCAGGCAGTGCATCTCTTGCATCACTTTGTGCCTGACAAAAGTGAGAGTAAAATACAATTATTTATTACGTTTGTTTTTGATAAACGACAAAGTGCAACGGTGTTTGTTTACTGCAGCTCGGAAAAGATAACCGCGTCGCGTGTGTTATCATGCGTTCATTCATATGCACGAAATGAAATGCACATTTTCAAGCAGAAATATATGTGGAGACCAGACAGACTGTACAATATATGGGCGTGAATGATGGCACTCCTCATCAAAAGTGCACATTATACATACATACTTTTAAAACAAGACACTGATTATCTAGTCTCAGTCAATGTAGTTAAAAAC